>JAEMPF020001050.1:0-14701 GCA_022496165.2 Catalaphyllia jardinei | reverse complement strand
TGAGCCAATCAGAAGTATGATATAACAATAGCAATGTTGTGCAAAAGTTAGCACCTTTCTGCATTCCTTGCCGCGTGTGCTATCCTTCTTACATGGACCGTTACTTAATAACAGTAGGTGACGTCACTGATATTTTTGTCACAGGAAAAATTTCCGTATAAAGGCTGATCCTCACTAACACATAAGCATAAGCATAAGCCGACATACGCAGGCGCAGTAAGATGTTGATAATTAGCAAACAAAAAATGCTTATTATCAACATCTGACTGCGCCTGCGTATGTCGGCTTATGCTCATGCTTATGTGTTAGGGAGAATCAGCTTTGACCCCATACATTCATTATGCATGCAGAATGATTAACTATATATGCGCTCTATTAATTGTTTTTTGAAGACGATAGCAACTCCCTAAGGTATTGAATGTTTGCATTAATAATTACTACTTCTTCTTTCCCTTGCTGCTTTCTACTCTTCTTGTGCTCCATATTATCCGGGCTCCTTACGCTTTCTATTTTTTCATCTTTTTCTTGTACCCCTGCAGGTCTCGAATCTCTTAAGTTTCTCATATATGTCGCTTACCAGTCTCTCTTCTACACCACTACACTACGAGGTTCAGTTGAGATTTACCCCTAGACAAATTGTTTTCATAAATACTTAAATGAACAAAAATTTCCATTACAATTTACTTGATCATCTGTTCAAAAGAAAATGAGGGGACAGAAAGGGCCAATGAGGGCGTTGACTGGGATATGTCGATTCCCCTTAAGTTATTTTTAGTTTTAGACGGAAACGGAAGTCTATTTCCCTAGATGTTCGCATGATACCTTTACCGGTGATCTGGCAATTTTGAAGGAAAGTCTGCGTGGAAATACGTTTTGCCAGTTGAAGCGCATGAAGAGGTAGCTTGTCCCATGAGAATTTGAATCAAAGAACAAAGCGATGACAACAAGAAAGGATTCGTTGCTTTCATTTGTATACAAGCAACACACAGTATTGCTCGATATTGTAACATAACATGAAATACTGTTTCAATCTGTAGCGATCCTGACACCTCTAAACAACGAAAGAAATCTTAGCAAACCGAAGCAAATTATTTTGGATCCCACGGCAAAACTATTTTTGCACCCAGCGACAAAATTGTTCTCAACCCAGTGACAGGAATACTCTGGCCGAGCAGCGAAACAAATCAGAGATTAGGTAATATATTTTCAATACAGGAACCAAAGTAACTCGAAGCCTAGCGATTTGCGACAGAGACCAATTTGAATACTATCTCATCAAAGCAATTCTCAATCATGCGAGAGACGTTTATTTGAACCTTATCAGCACGAATAAACAATTCGCGATAAGCCTAGAAAATAACTCAACACAACAACAGTTCGGAGCAAGGTGATCAGCATCACAAATAATGTCGAATAGCAGTACAGTGACAAAATAGCTCTCAGTGAAGAGACCAGAGACAGAAAAAACTTAGAAACAGCTCGAAATGGGACGACTAGTGACAGAAATGATTTTAAATTTTGAATACAGTAACAAATACATTGGAGATTAACGCACAGAAATTAATTTTGAATGCCAGGACAGCGACAAACAACTAAGAAGCATGGCGGTCATGAGAATGTAACAACAAAAATAGTATGTTGCGAATACTGAACATGGACAAAACAAGTCAATCCTGTGGCTTCAAGCGAAGCGATCAGTGACAGAAACCCGAGCAGAAATAATTTTCAATTCACAGAGGTAAAGGGGTAACCCGAAAACACTGAACCGCAGACTCCCACTACGGACCGGGTCCACGAACTAACTACGGACCGATCCACGAACTACCCCTACGGAAATCTCTACGGACCACCCCCAAATAAAATGACAAAACAAAAAGATTTTACTTACTACTCGGCCAATAGTACACTCGCTTCGACAAAATTTCGAGCGTTACGCTGGGTAAATGGGACAGTCATGGGTTCAGTCTCGGGCGCAAGTTATATCATTGCAGATCACTAAATTCTGTCATTTCCTTTACTGTGGCTTTGAATGAAACACCAGGAAGCCTCATTTTTCCCTCCGCCATTTTGTTCCCCCCCCCCCCCATCCCCCATCCCACCTTAGCTCTCTCGCGGGTTCGAGGGCTCGTCCCTTGTTTCTATTTGAAATTCCAGTTAGCAAATTGGAAGCCTGTTACGAGTTCACGAACCCGCGGTAGAATAGGCCGAACAAAATGGCAAAGGAAATGCACTGAAAGCAGCATAAGTTTTGAGGCTTCCCGAAGATTTCCCCGTCTTTCGTATATACTTATAGCCATAGAGGAAAAATGGCAATGAGGAATGTCAATGATACAACTTGCGCTCGAGACTGAACTCAGGTCTGCTAAATTTTCCCAGCGTAACGCTCGAAATTTTGCCGGCAGGAGTAATCTTATTGGACAAGCAGTAAGGGGAATCTTTATTTTTGGTTGTTATTCTATTTGTGGGGGGGGGGGGGGGGTGGTCCGTAGAGGGTTCCGTAAATGAAGTCCATGGACCCGGTCCGTAGTGAGGTCCGCGGATACGTACTCAGTGTTACGGGCTACCCGAGAAGGAAAACAGAAAAAAATCAACGACAAAGTAACTCCCATGCAAGCGACAAAAAAGTTTATTTTGAACCTGCCACCAGAGTACATTGAACTGCGCGAAAGGGAAAACTTCTTCTGACTGCTTTTCCAACAGAGGAAATCAGCAAAGACGTAGATGTTATCTTCCTTTGAACATGTTCATGCCACATTTTCTTTACCTTTGGTTCATTTGCGCTAAAGTAATTAAGCTTTCTTCTTTTAGTTTTAGGAGAAAAGCTCATTGTCGTTGCCAATATCAATGTCGAAGTCAATCGACTTGTGAACTTCATTTAAAAAAAGCCACAGTGTAAAGTCCATAACAGCAGCCACGAGCTTTATAACATAAGAGTCGGAACGTTTTGTTGTTTTTGTTGACCACTCAGAAAAGTATTTTCACCCGACTGCATGTGCCATTTTACTCCCAAGGAACTGTGAAAATACATCGCCCACTTTGAATTATCAATTGAGAAATACAAACTCTTTGCAATGTACCCGTTAAAGACCCCCGTATTTCCCCGTGGACGGCCGTTTCTAAATTGTGTGATCACCTAACAAATGGAATCTTGCAGAATTGACATATTCCAAGGCTTAAACTGGAAGCCTCCCTCCCTGTCCTATCATTTTCTCTTGTCTGTTTCATGCATGTTTCACGCTGCACGAAACCATGCGTCGCCTGTCTTTTTCTCGGCTCTCTGGTGAATAAAAGGGTAGATGATTAAGTTATTTCTCCCAGTGGCTGGCGTCTACTTGCTTTCGAGTAGAAGTTTGGCGAAGCGAAATACTACTGCGGTCGCTACATCGAAGGACAGTGAGACTTCTGCGGCATCTGCCGTGATTCCTTGTTCCGGTAGGATAAAGAGATCAAGACCCACTTCTACCCATCATACGTTCCCACATATTGCCTGGGACATGCGTGTTGAGCCGACATGTGGAAAGCTTACGACTGCCTAAAAGACGAGGGCTATAGTCATCTCACTGTTAACCACAACCTTTTTCGTCGACCCAGACACAGATGCGCACCCCTAACGCATTGAAAATACATGGTGGGGAGTCAAACGAAGTATGCTTCGTACACGAACTTCCAAAATCTCTTACGAAGCTACCTCAGGAATGGTTGTGGCTCTAATACTCGTGCCGAAAATTTGAAAAAAATTGCTGTAGGTGTGGCGGTTTGGAGCCAGAGAGAGGCGCCACGCACCTCTCGTAAGGTCTAACAGGATTGGCCGAGAAAACAATAGAATAAACAACAGAAACAATGGCCCTAGTCCTGAAAACAATAGAGGTGGATGATTCCAGGAGCAAATAAAATTAGAGGTTCCGAAGAGGTGCATGACTACTGGCCAGAGAGGCAGGAATTAACGACGGGACAAGAGCCATCTACTAGGTCGTGAATCTTGTATCGCAGGAATGCGCCGCTGCCGGCAAGAGACCAGTGACAATCTGCAAGAAAAGCACGATGGCAGGCGGCAAGAACGAAAAAAATAAATCTTCTCAAGTGTTTTTCTATCACACGGACAGAAAGTCTCTCTCGTTAGAAAGTGAGTGTTTTCTGTAGTTGAAGTATAAAGTAAAAACTAAAAATGTGTAGGGCAAAAATATTCCTATGTTTCACAAGAGATCCATTGTTTCTGCTATTGGTTAGTTAAAAGACACTGTATACATAATAAATGTAGGGTGTTATTCAGAAAATTTGCCATTCGTTCTCTGAAAGACTCTCCACCTTTTTTTGCTTCGCGCGGCATTTCTCAGGAGCACTTGATGCAGTGTGAAGAGAAATGCAAATTATAAGTAGAACGAGGTCGTTTGACCGCGTTTTGGCGTATTTTTAGAGAACATAGATCTACACGATTTCCGATGTTAAGTGCACGTCTCTTCTCAGTGTGACACCTTTGTTGTTTGCCATACCGTGCTTATTCTTTGTTTAGACTCGTTTTTTTTTGCAAGATATGTTTTTAAGGCTCTAAGTATAGGCTTTCCAGGGACAAAGATGAAAGTATTCCGTGAAAATAATGCTTGCTTTGATTCTATATTGTGAAGCTGGAACCGGATATTTGAATTGAGCTGTAAAAGCAGAGTGTTGCTTCTTAATCACGAATATCACATTTATGTTCGTCTAGCTTTTCATCAGAGACTACCCTAGTCTTACTTCGAGAAAGCCATACGTTTTTCTAAAAACATTATGTTTTTTTTTTACATTAATTTGGTCGAGAGCATTCGAAAGTGGGTGATGGAGTCAGAGCTTGAAGGAAATACTGATAAAACGATTTGAAGTAAACGGTGCAATAGAGGTTGGTGTAGTCTCTTCCATGCGTTCAGTTAGTAAGGGCGCGGCGCGAAAGGGCTTCTTTTTTTTATTTTTTCGCGCTCTGTTTTTCGCGCTGAGCCCCAACTAACTGAACGCGTGGACGAGGCAAGGGTTGGTGCAGTTTTCAAGAGAGTTACGATTTTTCGCATTTAGCAAGAAAATCAAAATCCACACAACAATATGATTGTAAGCTTTTATTTCGCCTTGACGTCAGAGGTAACTCAATTCTCCGGCAGAGATTTTTGCTAGATGATCAAATTTAACGCCTCAACGGGCGAAGAATACTGTAAATGATTTGTCTGTGGTACCAAAGTCGCTTTCAACATAAAGCAGGCTGGCTTTACACCTTTCTCTCTTTTCTTCCCGAGACCAGAAAGCTGCAGTACGCAGTTTATTCCGAATGAAAGCAATTTAGCGTAAAATTTCACTACTGCTGAATACACCGAGAAAAAAAATGATCTCATGAAGTGGGACTTGATCGATATCTTGGCACCTTCATTGGCGAATCGCCAAAATTACTAAAATAATAGAGCAGCCAAACAAATAAAAATCTCTTGCCTTCCTCGAAAGTACTTACTAAAGCATTCATGACCTTCATGAGCAGGAGCCATAATCAGGGACGGAGACTGTAAGCGCACGCCATTTCTAGTATTGGGGCTCTCCCAATGATATGGGACTTAGAAACAATTGCGCCATCGCCTACGGCACGCGCGCGTACATTGCTGCGAGGATTTTCGCGGATGTCGCACGAGGAAAATGGCGTTCGAAATTCCCGAAGTCGTTTATGCTTTTGGCAAACAACTCAACGTCTTTATGGCTGTTGGAATTTTGCCTAAGTATTTTCGTCGTAAGTTACTCTAGTTTGAGTGAAAACAGTGCCGAATTTAGGTATGTCTTGCTTCATATCGCTGATAATCCATCCATCTACTAAGCTGAGTTCCGCTGCTTCTTTTAAAAGAACTTCACATTACTCCAATCTAAATTACACAAATGAAGAAGATTAACAGCTTTTCCATCACAGAAAAACTAATTGAATATGCTTGGATATAGCAGCGTTTTCCTCCTCTACCCACACGCTGGCGAGAATTTTGCCAGCGATCTAATTGAACGAAAAGTAAGAAAAAATAATTGCAAAGTTTGAGTTTCGCCTAAATTGTAAGCAACGCGTGACGTTTCATTAAGGCCCAATAATTGACAATAGGTTTATGTCTGTAGATGCTGCTAAGTTTTGTTTGAGTAAAACTTCAGTAAATATCCTGTTGTCGATGAATAAGAGCGCCCCCCGATGCGTGTTTTGTACAGTCAATGAAACATGACAATTTCAGTGGACTTCGCGCTGACTTTGTGTGAAAACGTAAATCGAACTCACATAATATCTCTAGTTTTGCAGAACATGTTTAAAATTGATTAATGTTTGAAAGCACATTAGAAGCTTAGCTAAAAATATGTGATTACAGCAGAAAAAGAAACGCTTTTAATCAATTACTCGAATAACGGCTTCGATGTTGTCAACTGAGGTATCAAAACTTCTTGTCTATTTCATTTTCCAGTTTAAAGTTTCACTATGTCGTAGAACCACACGTGATGTTGCT
Source organism: Catalaphyllia jardinei (assembly GCA_022496165.2). Classification (NCBI taxonomy): domain Eukaryota; kingdom Metazoa; phylum Cnidaria; class Anthozoa; order Scleractinia; family Caryophylliidae; genus Catalaphyllia; species Catalaphyllia jardinei. The sequence continues at coordinate 8,219 of JAEMPF020001050.1, read as the reverse complement.
AACCTTTTGGCGAACGTTGGTGAAAATTGTCGTAGCATCTCAGCACAAAAAACAACGAAACAAATCTTTTTCAAGAGTTGTTGACAATCTGAAAACACCGAGTAGGACATGAAAGTGCGTGCGCTGCACCTAAGCAATAGAAAACGTTTTCCGTGTTTGCATAGGCTTTCCATTGCTTTTATAAAATATTTCTCAAAATTAATTCGACAAATGAAGGGAAATTATGTTTATAACTTCTTGATCCAAAAAGATTTTCTTAATACACGCTCTAGACAATCATCTTTCCTACTAACCAATCAAAACGCGCATCTGGTAACGCACGAACCAATGAAGGTTCGCGTTACGAAAGTCAAAATTTTTGCCAAATTCGCCAGCAAGCAAGCGAGCGCTGTCAGCTTTGAATCCTTCTAAATCTTTGGGAGAAATGCCTAAAGTTCGGTGAAAACAGAAGAAATATTCAAAAGATTTACGACTATGTAAGGAAAGAACTTCAAGATGAAATTACTGTGCTTGATCGCTCTTGAAAGTAACGCGAACTTGCCCGATTTGGCAGCCCGAGAAGATAGTCGAGAAGTTGAATCGCTTAGCGTGCCTTGTGAAGTTTTGCTGGTTTGGAATCATTGCACCAGCAGGCAGGGTTAAGTTTATGCAGTTAAGTCGAAGGGCATTAAATCCATCATTCTGGTGAGCTGTCTGGTACATTTTTTCCAAGTTTTAATGGTTATTTTTTAATCATTTGACAGCCAAAACACGGCAACCGATCGGCCGTGTAAAATTTGATTTGAACCAAGAGATCTTTGGACAGATTTCGCATTCGCAGTCTGTAGCATATAGTTCGTGTTTAATTTTATTGTACATCTTTTTTAAAAAAATAGAATGTGATTTTGGGAATTTTGTTGTTGTAATTAAACGCAAAAATTACCTTGAAAAACGTTTACTGCGTATTTTGTTGCATAATATTTTGTTGTCTTCGCTTCACCTCCCTCGACGAGGTCGTCTAGCTCACTAACATCGAGGCATGGAAAGAGCTTTTGTTCTTCTTTCTTTTGCTTTCTTTCCACGGGTCAGAGGGAAAGAGATGGTCAATCCCCAAATCAAAACTTGGAAAAGTTTTCTTCATTTGAATTCCTTAATATTTGTACTTGAGAGTAAGACTACCGGCTTTAAAATGGTTTCAAATTGTGCCGGGGAAACACGGAAAGCGTGACGTGACAACCGTGTTTGCATACTCTTATCTAAACACAACTATCGACCAATGAGAATGCGCGTACTGTCATATGCAAATGAGCTTCTCGTACGCGTCAGACTTGCCTTTCAATTGTAAACTCGCAAAACCAAACGAAACAACAAGAAACTATCAAAAACAGGTTTTGGTTATGATAAAGTACTGTTTGGGAAACTCACAAATGAACTCGATAAAAAAAGTTAATCTTTTTTACAGAACTTTCCTCTACAGAATAAACACAAACGTTTGCGCGTATAACTAGCCGGCGGGCGGATTTTATTCATTTACAGCGCAAAATTACACCTTTTGCAGTTCATTAAGAGAAAATATGCAATCATTTGCACTAAAAGTCAGACAAGAATGTGAAAATACGTTCATTTTCGCCAATCGGCATTCAATTGCGCGAAAAGCACCCTCCACAAGGATATCTGCATAATTGTAAACATTCAATTAAGTTACAAGACTTTCATTAACGTCTTGCGAAATTCAATTTCATCAAAGCTACTTTCATTTGCGCACATTGTAAATCCAATAACGTCAAAAGAATATTCCTTTGCGTGATCGGGCATTCATTTTTGTGAACAATATATCCAATAAAATTTTAAACCATGGCTAAACAGTCAATAGCATCAAGGGTTGATAATCATTAGTGCGCTTATACAAACAATAGAGTGTTCTTTACACTCTTTTCGCAGAAATATTTTTTTTCAAATAACATGTACATTTAACAAAATAACATGTACACATTACAATTATGCAGATATCCTTATGGAGGGTGCTTTTCGCGCAGTTGAATGCCGATTGCTGCAAGTGAACAGATTTTGGCATTATTGTTTGACTTTTAGTGCAAATGATTGGGTATTTTCTCTAAATGAGCAGCAAAAGGTGTAAAGAAATTCTCGACCCTGATAAACACACCTTTTTCATTAAATCAGAGCATAAAAGTACATAGAAGAGCCCTGCTTCGTCTTCTCTGCCTTGTTCCCTGCCATCACTGTAAACAATCAGCAAGAGAATCCAGCAACCCTCACCATTTGATCACGCAACATGACATTATCCACGCGAGAGCCCAAGTCACGTGCGTGGATCAGCGCGGATATATGACGTCAGGATGGCGCAATTTGTTCTAAAAATAGAAAAAAAATTGTCCCATATCACGGGTCCGCGCGGACCCCAGGACTTTATTACGGTCTCCGTCCCAGATTATGGCTCCTGCCATGAGTAAATACTTCCACAAGTAATTAGAGACATCCATATTTCATCTCGTTAATCATGTCCCTGATTCCTAGCTAAGCGGGACTATTGCTCGAAATCGATCGATATTTCCACGTGCATTTATAAGCACCCCGAAATGCCTCGATATGTAAAAAAAACAAGAACAATCGACTGCGCATGTCTCCGATCCTGCATCCGACAAATTTTTGGCTTTTTCTCATTCTGGTCTCTAGAGCCAACAATCTTTCTGGAGCTCTCGATCCCTGCCACAGGCCAAAAGGATGGTAGGCTCTAAAGATGAGAATGGCTTTGCCTTGCTATTGTAAATAATAGGCTGCTGTCTCGCCAGGACTCAAATATTCGAAATTTTAGCCTAAAGGCTAAGTACTGTTACACATGGGTAATGTCGGTAGCTGCACAGCTCGATACTTTCGAATTTGACAAAGCTCGATGCGACCAATTGCCTGATTACAGAGGACCCTTCCCTGATATTTTCAACTGTCACAGTGGCACAAGACCAGCTCTTACCAAGGTATCTCCTCACTCGCTGCACGGGGCGGTAAGATAAGCGACCCTGGAAGCGAGGTTAAATCTATCAAGGAACCTTTGGGTGTGTCAATTGCTTGGTCACTCGAGTCGGCATTTCTATGCAAACCATCTCTGTAAAAAGGGTTTAACATAAATTAAGGTTACTTTACGCGTATACCTTTAAAGGTTTCTCACGTCCAAGCAATGTAGCTCGTTCGGTCTAAATTGTCAGATATGTCCAGAAATGCAGTTTAATGAGATGCATGCTCTTTATGATAAGCATCCCAAAGTGTCCCATTTCCTATAAAGTCACCAAAACGCACATAATTCAGTCAAATATGAAGTAATATGAAAATGACACTTTGTGATGCTTAATCATAAAGAGCATTAAATCTCATTAGCCTACATTTCTGGACATAAGTGTAGATTGTAAGTACCTAAACCCCCATATCAAAGCGCATACACTGTTATAGAGCTTCCTCAACTACCGTAAGTAAATCCTCGAATTGAGGCCTCTCTTTAAACGTATTTGTGCCGCTACCATCCGCCAAAATCTATAATAAGCGTCTCTCTTCGAGTTAGCAGAGTCGCCTCCCACCTTTCCACCTCCTCCCCTACTCTCCCCTTTCTACTTACCCTCCCCCTCCCACCTACCCTCCACCTCCTACCTACCGTCCCCCTGTTTTAGAGACGAGTACTGAGACAACCAGGTTTTAGTCGTGTTGAATCAAAAGCAACGCGGGTGGAACTCAGTTTGGACCTATTCAAGCACTGTGCATTGCTGTTGCAAAGGATGAAAATGAAGATTGGATGATTCACTGCTCTTAACCCTAACCAAACTTGTGCAGCACGCCTAAACCGGCTAAAGGGGTTATACGTGTAGCGTTCTAAACACACCTAGAAGTTGATTCGGACGCTCACGCTTACATGTTGTCATTTTATTGCAAAATTCTTGGTATAGTTTCACTTAGCTAGCCAGCTCTACAAACGTTAATTTGACATGGGGTTTAGGTATCTACAGTTTACACCGGACGCGATACATCGCTTGGACGGGAGAAAACTCTAAAGGTGCTCTAAAGGTACATACGTTTTTTTAAATTAAGATTTTGGATGTAATGAAGACCGCAATTATCCTCACAGTGACATTTCTTAAAGAGTTTTGAAACTCAAGATAGCGATACCCTGATTTCGGAAACCGAAAAACATATAGCAGAACAAAATGGGAAGTGGGCAACTACAAGGAAAAGATGGGATCCAATGCTGAAAAAAGAAAACTCTTGTAGATTTTCTGTAGTAATTCATTACGTATTTGTTTACAAGGTCTGCCTTCTGTATTGAATGTTGTGTGAACATTTTGATGTATGGCGGGTTTTTTTTTCCGTCTTGTAGAATAATAATTGGTAACTCTGTAAATTGTCCTAGGTAATGATTGTTGCAGAGTATTGGCAAATAATAAATAAAAACAGATGGTGACCATTATTAAATGTGACATCGTTTAGTCGTCACATAACGTCATGATGTCATGAGTCCCAGTCCCACTTCCACAAACCAAAACCAAAAAAGACAAATAATATTTTTAAGAGATTGCAAGGATAGAAATTTACTAAAATCCTTCTTGTTATAATCCGACCACTATTTTTGCTTGCATGCGATTAGTGTAAAAGCGCCACATAACAATGTATTCCATTGCTAAAGTTGGAGAATATCCGAGATTATAATCCATCAAATCTTTCCACTCGCGTGTGATTGGTGTAAACACGTCACGTCACTGAATATCCCCCAGCTAAAACTGAGGGAGGATATCCGAGAATATCCGCCAATTTTCAAAACTGCGCACGTTGAAGGATAATAAACACAATAGTTTCCATTTGGGGGTAAAAATATGTTCGTATATTTGTCCTTGGACATTATCTGTTCCTCGAAGCTCACAATTTTCCTCGAGCTACGCTCTTGAAAAACTGTTCGCTTCTCGGAACAGATAATGTCCGCGGAGAAATGTCCTAGCATATATTCGCGCCAAATGGAGACTGTTGTTTATTCAAAATCCATCAAATCTTTTCACTCGCGCGCAATTGGTGTAAACATGTCACTTGGCTAAATATTCGAGAATATTCCACAATTTTGAAAACTTCGCGCGTTGCCAAAAGATTTGAAGGATACTGAACGCAACACCCTCCATTTGGGGCGAAAATATATAAACAATAGTCTCCATTTGGGGCAAAAATATGCACGGATATTTGTCCTTGGATATTACCTGTTCCTCAAAGTTCACAGTTTTCCTAGAGCTACACTCTAGGTAAAAATAGTCGCTTCTCGGAACAGATAGTGTCCGCAGACAAATATATATCCTTTAGTTAGCAAATGCAGGCTGTTGTTTATTTATGTTTACAGTTATAACATCGCAAGCACTAATACGTTAAATAATATAGCTGAACATAATGTCAGAGTTTACCTTACAGATTCCACTGTGATTTAAGGTGAGTCTCTGACTGAGACGAAATCGTAGTTTGGTGAAGTGTAGCTACTAAGCCATGATACATTCGAAGTAGAGGTCTGTTACCAGTTGTTTTTAAAATGTTACAAATATACTCAATCACCATTTTTTTATAATATAACGAACATTACAAATTTAAAGAAAAGTACTTACCGTGTGGGCCAGCAGTGAAATGTATCAGGAATCCCCTTCCTTGTGTGGCATAGTCTGAGTGTATTTTTATCAATATCTGGTCTCCATTTAAAAGAATGTTATGTACAGGCATACAGCGATAGTATTTACCAACCATTCTTCCGTCTTTAACAATCTCTAGATAGTCCCTCCTGTGCATAAGACATAAAAACAATTGGCCATTATTACACGACTCGGTTACTTCGGGATCATTCACTAAGATGTAGCAATCAGTGATATTAAATCCTTTATAGCAAAGTTTAGTCGGAACCGTATTCGGAGAATATTAGCATTTTTTTTGTACAGATTGACTTGTAAATCCTTGTAACGCATATATACCAGTTTACTTACAATATACAACGGTTACTTTTATTTTCGCATTTTGTTTTATTAGGTCTACATCTTGGGGGAAAAGTTACAAGCCAAAGAGATGGACAAGATGTCAGGCTGGCAAGGCGGAAAACAACTTTCATTTTTTTTTTATTCCACTGGAATGCAGGAGGTTTATTTGCACAGAGCTTTCAAAATGGCTCCTCGATCCCAGAAACTAAACGCAGCAGCTCAAACCAGGAATTCAGATGTGCTGCTTAGTATGATGTATTTGCATGTAAGGGTTATTTGGTGCAATTTCGGAATTAAGCAATATTAATATCGATTATATATAAAGCGCCGCTATCATGCTTACAATTTCACTTCACAACTGTGTTTATCATCCACACAGTGTTCAGCGTAAGATTCAATGATTTAAGGGATAGTCGCACGGTTCGATGCATGTGCAAGCTATGACGTAACCCGACTTAATCGCATGCGAGTACATAACTCGATTGTCTGTTCCAGATTAAGCGATTCCATCCGAGTTACAAATTCGATGTTCAATTCTAAATTCGCCTCTTTAGCCTAACAGTCGTTCTTTTGGCCTTCGTGAAGCCGTGTAGTAATTCAAAGGTTATCATTACTTTTTTTCAAAAACGCAAAGCTTTATTTTAATAGTAAGAAACACATACATCCACATATATCTTTTGCGGCTTTCTTTTGTTGCGGTCTTCTTATGGTCTTCGGAAAGGCTGTCCGGCATAATTTTAGGTAATGGAGGGCTAATTACGTTTTAAATGTGACATATATATGATCCTTAAAACAGAGCGAACGAAAACACGACCACCTTCGGCGAAGGTCGTCCCTGCGAGTCGTTTGCAAGCGTTAGATTGCGAAATGAAATCAAAGGTTATCATTACGCTTTTACCAAATTATAGTCTGTGATTTGCGAAATACATCTTGTTAATATCAAGACATAAATGTATTTTATGCATGGAGTTTGAAAACACGAAAAGAATTTGAATGAAAAATCTTATCTATATCGTCATGTCTTCGTGACAGACGGTGAAGAGGCAAATTTCCCGAAAGAGTCATTTGCATGCGTCCGATTGTTTCATAAACAATCAAATTCAATGATTGACGTTGTATCTTGCGCATGCGCCAAGCCGTGAACCCTCCTTAATTTGTCAAGAAACTATGTCAAACTATGTCAAATTATCAACTGACGTTTTTAAACAACTTTTCATAACATTTGACAGTCTTTTATTTGAGAACAGCACATTCTTGATTAAAGCGAGTAACCTATAAATCCAAGGTTCCACCCAAGGTTCCATACTTTTATACAATCATTTACGTATTTATCACATTTATAGTTGCTTGCACTTTTATGTTTTATTTCAGAGATGAAGTGTATGTTGAGTATAATTGGGATTTAGATCGAAATTCTGACACCAGTTCCGTTTCTTTCCTCCTTCACATGTCGTACTTTTTTTAATTTAATTGCCTATTTGAAGTTAGTTGTTTGCCTATTTGGATTTATCTTTTATTGTATTTTGGTGAAGAACTCATTTAAACTGAACTAAATTAACCAGAGTTGCTTGCGCATCTTCTCCTCTCCCCACTCCCCCTCTCCCACCCCCAAAGAACATTGCAAGAGTCTACGATTGCATCCGAGTTCTCTGAATATTTTAAGTAAGCCTTGTAACTATTTTCGGATTTGTTGTTCTTTGTTATAAAACAAGAACAGTGTCATCAAGTGTCAATCACTCCACTTCAATGAATTCTTGACAAATTAAAGGAAGTAACAGATCGTGTTGTAGACAGCAGTAGGTATTAAAACTTAAAGTAACAGCTACGTGCTTACCGGCATGGATAATAAGCCAAGGAAAAATCGATGAAGGAAATGTTCATCGTCAGGTTACGCGGAATACGAATCGTATAACTGCAGTTCGTATTGGGTGGGTAGTTGTTAGGATATCCAGGACTTTTTAGTGTGTTATTAACCACCGAACCACATCCTGTTTAAGGAAAAAGAGATATATTATATACATTATAGTCATTAATGTAGCAAAATTTCAATTCATCGTTTAATTGCTACAACGCTGTTTCTTATAGTCAGAGAATGACCACACCCATCACTATAATTATTGCTCATCTCAGAGTTGAGCGCTCTCTAAAATTTATTCTATTTAAGTGCAAGACAGGTGTGCATATATTATGGTGACACCACACCATAAAACATGACTACTGAATACTGCCTGAATGTTTCACCCT
>JAEMPF020033594.1:0-10613 GCA_022496165.2 Catalaphyllia jardinei | reverse complement strand
TCTTGCATTTTTTTCGCAGTTGTGTGTTAGCTGTTGTATTTATAGTTATTTCCTCTACACTCCTGATTTCGTTAATTTGACCGGAATGATTAAAAAACAGGAACATTTCCTGTTCCTCTTTAGCTCGATTCCTCTAGAATTCTGAAAAGTGGGATCAACGTAGCCAGTACAATTTTACTTTACATTAAAGTAAACTGTAAATTCAATAAACATGCCGCATCAAGCAACAGTTGTTTTATTATTGGGTCTTAAAAACTACGATAACCACAGTTGTACACAATGGCTAGATTTAAAGGCTGTGTCAGACTGTATAAATGCATAGTGGCCATCGCAAGTCTAAACATCGTTGCGTTGAAGTAGGGAACAAAGCGAGTAGGAGGCCAACACCTGACTAGTTCCCAGTCGTCTCTCAGTGTCAACCCCTGCTGTAAGATCCAAGTGCAACATTTTTCTATTATTCGTTTTTGCGCAATATGTTATTTCTTTGATTACGCTAATTAGATTTATAGTTCCTTTCATCCTTTTGTTTAGTTTATTTTCGTAAATTTGGCTGCTTATTCCTTCCTGTCAGTTCTCGCCCCCTCATTAGCGTTTCTTTGCTGTTTCATCTTCATCAGCGCCTTTCTAAGTTTCTATAGTTTATTTTTCGCATGTTCTAGCGTATGTTTCATATACGGTAGTTTTGCAGTACAGTTTGGGCAGTTAATTCTGGTCCGCGCTAAGCGCAGTTCTGTTTAGTTTCTTGCAAGTCTCTTGGCGTCATTCGTAGTCCGCTTCACAGCAGGTATCTCTTGCCGAGACAATGTAAGTGTACTTCACAGTCCCTGTCTTGCAGTTGTGTTATTTCAACTTGTAACTTGCAACTTTCTGCTCCTTTACTGTTTTAGTTTCAATCTACGCCGTTTGTATGCACATTCTTTGTACCATTTTCAGCGCGTCGGTTACAATAAATTTTCATTCGAATTTGGTTTGAGGTGTTGTTATTAAAAGCCAAGAGACTTAACGTTTATTGCAGTAACACCTGCACTTTCCTCCAGTGGACTCTCTCTCTCCCGTAGGAGACTCAGAGACGGCTGGGGGACGAGTCAGAGCTAACACAGGTCTGGTGTTACCTGGATCAAATAATAATGCATGGCAACAGTTTTCAACAATTTAAAGTAATGTTAATAATATTGGTATCACGCAAATGCCCAATTCTATTTCGTCACTACTGCCACAGGAATCCCATGAGATTGCAACACGCATGCGCACATCAGTGCTTATCGCTTCGCGCTGTCAGTAAGAAACAAAACATTTTGCTGAATGGGATTTGCACTTTTTCTTTTATACGTCGCTTAAACTCTTCTCAGAACATTCATTTGAAAGCAAGAAACACTAGTCCAAGGAATATGAGCGGTGACGACCACGGAGTAACAGATTCCAGTTCAGACTGTGACAGAGATGGCGAGGAAAACGGCTCGACCGAAATGGCGGGCGTTTTGCGGAGCTTACAGAGCTCGCTGAAACAACTCGTCCAAGCTTCGCAAGCTCAAACCGAAGCCTTCAATAACTTGAGAGAAGACATTCTTCTGCAGCCTGATCCAAATGAGGAGGATAAGGACGTCGTAACAGATGGGACACCCAATTTAATGGACTTAACCACGGCCACAAATCAATTGCCGGACTCGAGCAGCGGCTAAAGTCCAAAGTCCCTGCCTAACAATTCGCGACCTGACGAAGGGACAAACAAAGATATCCTAGATAGCCTGACCCAGGCTTTAATGCCAAACAGCAAAAAATCTCCCCACATCGAGGAGAAAATTGCCGGTCTAGTAAACAATATTTTGACCGGAGAGTTGTCACAAGATTCAGTGAAGGAACGAGGCGAGAAGTATCCGCCTCCAGCAAATTGCAAATACCTCACCGCAACCATGGTGAATGAAGAAATTTGGGATCTGTTGTCTAGAAAGAACAGGTCGGTGGATTTGGCTTTTCAACGTATACAGGAACCACTTATTCATGGGTTATCCTCACTAACAATCCTAGCCGACCGGCTATTCAAAGATATTCAGAGCGCGAAAACAGTGAACGCGCGGGAAACCCTAACACACGTGATGGACAGCATTGCTCTTTTTGGCCATGCTAACTGGAAGCTTAATATGAAACGGAGAGAGATCATTAAACCTGATCTTAACCCACCTTACACTAGATTGTGTAAGGAAGAAATAAAGCCGACAACCAAATTGTTTGGCGATGACTTATCCAAACACCTCAAAGAAATGTCCGAAGTGAAACGAGCCGGGCAACAAATGCAAAAAGTGGGCAATGGATCAGCTCACACCGCCAAAACCTCAAGTCCCAAAAACCAACGGTCTAAACCTTACGACCGACCACAAAACAATCGCTTTAATGCTTTCAAGCGCCGTCCTTTTTTAGGACACGGCCAGGCATCAACTCAGACCAAGGCAAACAACCAAAAGAACTCTCACAAGACACAATAGAAGAACAGGTAAGGGAAACAGTTTCTGCTACAAGTATTAATTTAGACGACCTGCACAAAAGGGTTGCACTTTTTAAAGCAGGGCAAGTGAGACACCATTTGCCCTTTTGGGAATCATTGACTAATGACCCAGTTATCTTGGATGCCATAAAGCATCATCATATAGAGTTTGAGGCTGAGTATCCAACACAGACAGTTAAACCTAATAAAATCAATTTCTCACCAACTGTGTGCCTGGTGGTTTTTTTTTCGAATATTTTTATTCGTCCTAAAAAGGATGGTGCTTTCAGGATAATACTCAATCTGAAACCCCTAATAAGTTTGTCGATTATCAACATTTCAAAATGGACACATTCCGTACTGCCCTCAAACTTATCCGACCTGGATGCTTTATGGCATCTGTAGATCTCAAGGATGCCTATTATTTCATTCCCATAGCAGAGGAAGACAGAAAACTCCTCATGTTTCAATGGAAAGGGAAATACTGTCAGTTTACATGCCTACCTAATGGTCTGTCATCTACCCCCAGGATTTTTACTAAAATCCTTAAGCCAGTCTAGGCCCGCTTACGTTCTGTTGGGCATACATGTATGGGACATATTGATGACTCCTTACTCGTTGGTCAGAGTTTTAATTCATGTAACAGAAATATAGCTGATACTGTGTGTTTGTTTACTAACCTTGGCTTCACTATCCACCCTGTGAAGTCTGTGCTCCAGCCCCAGCAAAAAATTGATTTTCTGGGTTTTGTACTGGACAGTACCACTATGACAGTAACCCTCACAGACGCCAAAGCCATGAAGGTCAGATCTGCTTGTGAAAACTTGCTGCTCCAAAAAACAACCACTATACGCAGTGTCGCTCAGGTCATAGGCTTCCTTGTTTCTAGTTTTCCTGCTGTGGAGTTTGCTGAAATGCACTATAGGCATTTGGAGCTTGACAAAATTTGTGCACTCCGTGCCAACAAAGGGAACTTTGATTCCATTATGTCCTTGTCTGCCCAGTATAAGACAGAACTGACGTGGTGGGTAAATAATGTCCTAACCGCATCTAAACCTATCAGCCGTGGTAACCCTGACCTCACTCTAATTACCGATGCCTCAAATTTGGGTTGGGGAGCTGTTTGTGGAGATACCTCCACAGGGGGATTTTGGAGTCTTGAGGAACAAAGACACCACATAAATTTTCTTGAATTTACTGCAACAAAGGATAACATGCCCACCTCTAGGCTATATTACACCTCCCTCCCTATATGGTGTTATTTTGTTAACACCTTCCTATGTTACACAACCAATCACAGCAACAGAAAAAACCTGGTTTCTCCATTATACGACCTTCACATTCGTGCTTTAAGAACTGATGTGCGCATGCGTGTTGCAATCTCATGTGATCCCTTGTTGCAGTAGGTGACTCATAGAATTCCAATCAAACTTCAACTTACAGGTAAGTTTCGTTTAATTTCCTAATCATTGTTCAACTTTTTATGGACATCTTCATTGTTGTGGTAGACAGCTGGCGGGAAAATGCCAGCCGGCCACCTGAATTAAATGAAACTGATGTGCCTATCTTGAAATTTTATATCATTTCCTTTCTACGATTACATATATTATTATATAGCGTGAGTATCATTCTAGAAGCCTGGAATGTCTCCATGGTCACGCAATGTACGATAGTCACATGCTCCTCATGGGTAACCCGAAAACACTAATCCTCGGTCTGGGGACCCCCACTACAGACCGTCTCTGCGGACTACTGATGGACCGATCCACAGACTACCCCTACGGACCCCTTCTATGGACCACCCCCAAAATCAATAAACAAACAAATGAATAAATTTTTTGGTTACAGGTTGTCTAATAGATTACATGTACGGATGTCGAAGAAATTTAGAGTGTTACACTGTGCAAATGTAACAGACTTAGGTTCAGGCTCGAGCGCAATTTATTAATAATTACACATTGCCATTTCTTTGCTATGGTCATGCATATAGTATATGAAAGGCCGGGTTCAAGCCACCGGGAGACTCCGGTAAGCCTCTGGGAAGCCTCGAGATTTGAATTCTTTTCCCTCGGCCATTTTTTTCAGTCAGCCCATTCTCCCGTGGCTTCACAATTTGCCCAGCGGAATCACAGATATAAACAAACTTAAATGACCTAAACCCACATCTTCCATAGCCAACTTGAGCCACGAACGGAAGGTAAGAACTTGCTTTCTTTTTTCCATCGGCATCGCCTGAGAAAAAACAGCTTTTAGACATTTTTGGGGTGGTCCCGACCTTAGAGGGGGTCCGTAGGGGTAGTCCATGGACCGGTCCGTAGGGTAGTCTGATCGTAGAGTATAGTCAGCTGTAAGAAGATAATTCAAAAGTTACTTTGAAAATCAATAAAACAACCCCAAAAGGTTTTACCATCGGACAATTGACGAGTCCTATGTGACACTTGTTTGGAGCGTAAATTTTTGTTCTTCTCTTAATCACCATTGGTAACGGCGTTTGGATCTTAGCGTCATCATGTTGTGAGAAACTACCGAAATGTTTTCATTGTTTTCCTTAAATTTAATTTAGTTGGTTTTACTGAAGTAAATGAAAGTGCGGGGTTAAAATTTTTTGTTTTAACAACACAGGGGCTTTCTCTTTGCCGAAAGCCTTCATTTGATTCGTTGAAACCGGTACCTTTTTTCCTAGCCTGTCAGTCTAGCTAACAAACAACACTGACTATCAGTGTTTTGAATTATCAGGCAGTATTAAAACACACAGAACCTTCTATTAGCCGGCATACAGAAACATTCGGTTCACATCAGGAAATTGATATTTGAGTGTTAAAACTCATGTCCAAGTATGCGGACCGGGGATCAGTGTTTTTGGGTTAGCCCCCAAAAGTCAGACGTTTTGTTTAAAGGTGTAGGAGGACTGGAACGGGAAACATTACTGAAGCACCTCTCACAGCAGCTTAACAACTGTAATTTAAAAAGCGGGAAAAAAGAAAGAAAAAGAAAAATGCACTGGTCAAGTTCTTTCTTTTCAATGTTATGGACTGAGCTCTAGGGAGGTCAACGCTAAACTTACAGAAAAGAATAAATAACGAAATATAGAACTTGGCCAATATTCTCCAATAACGACCGAGCAAGTTAGTATAATAGTTTTATTTATCTAATAAATAATGCGTCCCCGCTTCCTCTCCAGTACAAAAGTAACAAAAAACCAAACATTTATTTTCGTTTTTCACATCCCTTTCGTGAAACTTAAGCTCAAATTGTCCGTTTCGGATAGCGGTTTTAGTGTAAAAAGATGAGGTAAACGGCCGACCTCGATATCGTTTAGTTCTGCCCGATTTGCTCTGACAATGATTATTAAGTGGGATTACCTCGGATCTTTAAGACCTATCAGTGATCTTCCCTTGGCGGAACTCGTAAGCTACACATGCACGCATTGCGGACCTATTTATCACGTAGGCCAGACCTTCAGTTTTACAGCTGGGAGTCTTACTAGCAACCGCCATCATGACATACCGAAGGTTTTCATCCTGTCATTTGCTTGATTGTGCTGCACGGTTTCAAGTAGTAAACGCTTATAGCAGTTGTCTCTATTTTTTGCTCATTTCATTGAGAACAAAATCGATTAACTCTACGTTTTTTTCCTTTTCTTAGGTCATCTTTCAAAACTTTTACTTTCTTTGCAAAGTTCCTTTTTATGCGTTACAAAAAATGGTTTGAATCTTGTTATGGTCCGTATAAACGTCAACTGAATCACTCCAATGTGTTGGCAAGAAGGTTACTCAATTCAGCTGTCGACCTGCTTGCTTCTTCTTTTGCGGAATTTCCTTCAGAGTCCCAATTTTTGAATGTCAGTAGAAGTCTATGGACTTCTGATCAGTATAAAATGCATCTTTTTAAAATACTGTTTGTGAATTTGAGCCAATTTAGTAACTTATTATGTCAATTATTGAAAAAACTGACTCAGCTCTCCCTTGGATTTCCATCCATCACAAGCCTCAACTGCCTTGTAAACTCCTGTGACCAAACATGGAAAGCACTCAAAAAACACACACCTGTTCAATATCAGCTGCTGGGTCTCCTCTGAAAGATCATTAACATGGCTATACAAGTTTCTAATGAACCTGACAAGTGCTACCACCGATGTTGTAACGTATATTCTTGCAGGATATCGTCTTGTGACATCGTCATATATATCCCTGATGTGAGAATCCCAACCTGCGTTTTTCCATTCCTTGGAATAAACGTCTTCAATGTGGTTCTCCACAACGGTAAGTGGCCGTTTGAGAGTGCGTCGTGGCTCTTCGATTACTTTCTGATTACCTACGGCAATGAGAAACTCTCTCTTTTTACGATCATCCCAGAAAAAGGGAAAGCGCTGCAAAGAGGACGCTTTTGGTCTTTGTTCTGGCCGAGCGGACAGCATTTTTGTCAAAAGGTGGGCAGCCTCAGGTGTAAGAGAAGGGCAGAAGCGAAATCTGTTCATCCTTATATTTTCCTCTGTCGCCTGAGTGTCCACTGACTCCATAGACTCACTATAACCGAAAGGATGCTTCTTGTTTGCTAAGATGTAGTGGAAAAGCAAACCACAACTGAAAATATCCGATCCCTTGCTGTGTTTTTTTTGGATTTTTCTTGAGAAGTTCTGGGGCTTTCCAACACCTTGTTCCAGCCCTGGAATGCGTGACTCTGCCACTTGAACTAAGGTCACTTTTCGCTTCGTCAAGGATTTTACTGAGTCCAAAATCAGCAATTTTTAGCATTAAAGTTGGTTTAGTTTTGTAAAGAATGTTTTGTGGCTTCAGGTCTCTGTGAAGAACATTATTATCGTGTAGATATTTGATGCCAGATGAAATGTCGAGGCAGATCTTAGCTGCTTTTTTGCTTGCTGGTTTTAAATCAAGGTACTCATCTAAAGTGCCCTCCATAAGCTCCATAACTATGTACTGAAAATTAAAATCACTAACGCAAGTGACGTAATTAACAACATTCGGACAGTCAGACAGTTTTACCAAGCATGCAATCTCCCGTTTTAACTGTGTATCAGTTTCCTTGAGCCTAGCCTTTTCTAATGGTTTTAATGCCACTTCTCTGCCATCTTTTTCATCAACGCCAGGAAAAACTACGGAAAACGAACCATTCCCAATATGGTTCACGTGGTGATGAAATCTTTCAACTATTCGAGAGTTCTTGCCATGTGCAACGTCAAATAATGGAACCTTGTGATTTTCAGATTGAGGATTCCATTTTATCTTGGGTGGATTTTCTACTTTATCGATGTTCTGATGAAGTAATTCCTGTAGATGCTTAGATTGATGGAGTAAAGCTTGGCATGTACTTCCGTCAACATCTGGTATGCTGGGGTCAGCATGGTACCTCCGAAGCAACAAGATGCAGTCTTGGATGTTTGACAATTCCATGTCACCTCCCACCTGGCTGCATACTAAAAACAGTGGTGTTTGACCAGAGTTGTTTTGATCGTTAACATTCCATCCTTTTGTTAGCAAATACTCACAGATCGACGTCACTTTTGAACTGTTTATCGTACAGACATTGTGCAATAGTGAATTTCCTCGTGGATCTTTGAAACATCTTGCAGATTTGGCAACTTCTTCGTTTGTATCAAGTTCACAAACTGCCTTTAAAAGGAGCAACGCGCTTTGGAAAAATCCTTTTCCTAAGAGAATTTCAAACGGGCAAATTCCACTATCATTTACACACCATGGATTCATTCTCCATGTAAGGCATTTCTTCCACAGGCCTTTCTTTGTTTTTTTACCTATTATAGAGTCTTTTCCCATGAATCTGTGGAGAGGTGTATCTCCATTGAGGTCTTGCACGTTTGGATGTGCTCTTTGTTCAAGTAAGAAGTTCACCTGTTTCCAGTATTGTGCAAGATGGAGCGGTGTTTCTTCGTCGTCGTTCCTTGCGTTGATGGCTCCGCCGCATGAGATGATAGTTCTTCCTATTTTTTCAAAGTTATTATCACTTAAGGCTTCTCTCGGTGAAAAGCCAGCCCACAAATGTAATGGAGTGTTTCCATCCGCATCTCTAGCGTTGATTGCACACCCATTTCTGTGAAAGATTTCTATGCCCTTACATACCATCGTAGACAATTTATGAGAGAGATTCACAAGTAAATGGACGGGGGATCTATCATTGTCGTCTTTGATCTTGGTATTTTCCCCATTATTTAAAAGAAGACGCCAAATTTCTAGCAGGTCAGATTCTTTTGGTGTCTTTACATCAAAACTAACTGATCTACAGCAGAGTTCACAATGTCTAGACATAGATGTTAAACTGTAAACGAGGGGAGTCTCTCCATGGTTATTTTTAAAATTGGGACTAGCCTCAAACGTGATTAGAAATTCAACAAATGATTTGTTCTCAAGAGAAGGACTTGTTATCGCCTTTTCCACAGCGTGAAAAAGAGCAGTGCATCCCGAATTATCTCTCTCAGTGACGTAGGCTCCTTCATGGATTAAAAATAAAGCCAGTGGTATGTTTGGCATAGAGAACATGAGGTAAGGAAATCCAGCTATTCTTTCGTTTGGTGAACTTCCTGTTACTTTCATCAGCATTTTAACGGCTTCACAAATGATGGTCTCATTCCAGCAAAAAAACACCGGATAATTATCTGATTTTGTGCTGGTGTGTACTTTACGAAAAGTCTCTTCCAAAACTTTAAGATTGAAATCAATGTCATTGTCTTTGCAAAAAATCTGTATTAGTGCATTCAGATCACAACTTTGTGAATTATGCCAATTTTTTGTTGCCTGCAAGACATCTGCCTTGGAAGTTACGTCATTTAGTGGGTGCTCATAAACTGTGTCATCATAAGCACGAAGGAAACACAGTTGAACCAGTTTCGTGGGATCTATAGAAATGGTAGCTTTGTTTTTTAAGAGCTCTACAATCTCACAGTGGTGAAGTGCAATGGCCAACTCTAAGGACATTTGGAGGATACCACTCTCTATACTCTCTTTACAACCGTTGTCGTTGTTTGCAAGCAGCCTTTTTACCAATTGTATGTCCCCCAGTAATATGGCACTGTGGAGTAGAGACCAACCCTCACGATTTGTGGAAGGTAAAAATGATTTCTCGTCTAACCTCTTTCGAATGTGATTTGCAGCATCTTTACAATTTATAAGAAAGGAAGGATTCAGATGAATGCTAATGTTGTTGATTTGGCACCCGGCCATGTCTACATGACAAATACTAGGGCAAAACCAACAAAGAAGATCCAGTATTCCAAAAGGCCATGACTCTACGTGTGCACCGTCATTAAAGGTAGTTTCGGCGAGAATAGCAGATGTGGCATATTTTGACAGAGCGCACATTTTGATGTAATCCAGACAAGAGGGGAAACGATCGCCTGAAAGGTCAAGCTCCGTGTCATGATTTGATGGCCGGTGTGGCTGGATTATGTTGTTAGCTATAGCCTGCACTTCCACTGAATTAACTATTTTCAAAAGTCTTGAGTCGTTATCGATGAAATCTTCGACGCCTTGTGATCCTAATTCAGTTTCATATACCAAGTCGTGCAGGTCGCTAAAATTGCAACCTGTTCTTGAAAGCACTTCCTTCTCCATATCTTCTATACTCATCGTATGGATTTCAGAGGTTTTCAAGATATCAAACAAAAGCTCGTCAAGTATGAAGAGGAAATTGTTGTCCTGCAAAGGCAGTTAAAAAAATACATGTTAGGATTTATGACAACAAATCTTGTTCATTTGTCCATAAATGCGAGCAAATTACATTACCGAACGACGAGTGATACAATATTTTCTTCAAAGGGAAAAAACGGTATAAGAAATGAATAAAAAGGAATTCTGGCTATAAGTGAGCAATTTGTGTTTTTTTTTATTGTAATCAATCCAAGTTTCATACAAATGACGTTGAAAAGCTATTGCTTTCCGCTGAGCCCAATCATTGTGATCGTATTCAAATCAGAAATCAAAATGATTCAATGAATTAAGGTGGCTGAAAACAGTTTCCAGTACTTTTCAAGACTTTGAGTTTGATGGGTCATAATAACCACTCTATACCGGTTAACGCCAAAATCATGGTATCAACAAACTGCCCAATCATCGGTGATCAAGTTGCTGTTAATTTTGTGGCACAATGGGTTACCATAGCAACA
>JAEMPF020033593.1:0-10616 GCA_022496165.2 Catalaphyllia jardinei | reverse complement strand
GGGGGGCAACTTGTAAACAAACATGGCCGCTCATCGAGCAAACTTCGACCTATCGAAGTTTCATACGTATTCCGATGTTTCAAAGCTTGGGAAAGTGGATTTAAAACGATTAACGTCTGAGTTAAATTGCTTTTCCACAACTTTTGGGGAAAAAAGCTTTGGTAAGCATTGTTTGCAACGAGCTGAACATCTCAACTTCTGGCAGCAACTCGATTGGGAAAAAGCTAAGCTGTATTGAGATAGACGACGAGGGAACAACGTGGCTTTCATACCTGCAGAAACTTCGGAACTGGGAAAAATCAATTTCTTCACTTCCCGAGAACATTGATATTCATGATGTGAAACGTTTTTCGATTGGCAATGGTTTCAAGGACGAGGAAGAAAAGAAATACAAAACTCTTCGCTCGTGGGAGCATAAGCAAGGAGCTCACTCTCTGAGGTATACGTGCTTGTTGATGTGTCTTTATTGCTACTGCGAAATTAAGGTCGGATGATATATGAATTTAGAAAACAGTCCTAAGGAAGCACGCGCGCTGATCGGTCAAAAAGCCTGTTTGTATAACTCGATGGAGACACAGAACTAAGCGCGCGCTGTTGACGAAGTGATGGCGCGAGCAAAGAGAATTTACATTTTGATAATCAAAGTTTACAAGTTGTTTTCCTTTTTCTCGTCGTGGTGTTTTATAAGAGAAATAGAAAACATGTACTCCGTGTTTGTATCGAGTTATACAAACACTCGAACACAAACACACGAGCAACAGGCGAGTGTTTCCACAGCATTTCTCGTTCTCCCAAACTTCCACTCGTGTTTGTATAACTCGATACAAACACGGTACATGTTTTCTATTTCTTAAGTCATGAATATTATACAACAATTACGTATCTTTGCTTCATTCAGGGTATTCTTTGTTCTGACACTGTGTTCAAAACTTCAGTCTGGTGAAGTTCTGAGACATTTGGGATAAGAAAAACCTGGGTTTTTTGTGTATTAAGATTTGAATTCGTGCATTAAAATTTATACTTAATACTACTACTACTACTAGCAATAATAATAATAATAATAATAATAATAATAATTTAATAAATACAGCGCTATTTACATGTACCGATCAACAACGCTTTACACCTTAAAGTAGTACAATAAAATTTTGAAAAACTAATTGCTCATATATTAATAAAATGTAATATTCATAAAGGTCACACAGTACAAGCATTACTCTTCCTTTTATTACAGAACTCAAATAGTTCCATGTGACACCAGACTGTGTGCCATTCAAGCTGCTGTTAATCCATCATTTTCTACTGATCAGGATGAGACAAAGCCGGTTTACATTATTTTGCAAAGGAGCTCAGCAAAACCTGTCTACACCCACTGTACTTGCACAGTTGGTTTAAGAAAAGGCTGTAGCCATGTTGGTGCTGTTTTGTTTGTTCTCTGTGACATAATTGCAAAGGGATGTGAAGAGTTGCCGGCTGACCCAACATGCACAGATATGAAGTGCAAGTGGACTGACCCAAAAGGTGCAAACTGTGAGCCAAAAATGGTAGAAGATCTTCATATTTACAAGGCTAAATCTGGAACTGAACCCTCTTCCAAGCCAATTAAACCATCTGTAAGGTTTGCTAATAAAGTGTTCAAGTGTAGCATTTCACAAGACAAAAACTTGGAGAAGAAACTCAAATTAAAAAAATGACATTTTGATTGCAAATCAAAGAGACAGCATTCCCCCTATTTTTCATCAAACAGATATGCCTAGTCAAAATGGTCAAAATGCTGAATCCCAAAATTGTGAGCCAAGCTTGGACACTCCATGTGAACGGGAACAATTAAATGACATAGATTTGCCTTATTGCATGGAAATTGAAATACAAGAAACTGTCAGCCACACATGCCAGGAAAGTGGCCATAACACTTCTGTCTCCAAATCACATCATAACAGAGAAGTCAGGGATGTGTTAATGAGTCCCCCTAAATGCCATCCTGTCTCCCTAGCTGAGATCAAAGAAAGGGCAGATAAAATAAAAAGGAAGTTGTTTGTCACTCCAGAACAAAAATCACATATCGAAGAACAAACAAGAGATCAGGTAGATTGTAAAGCTTGGTATAGACACAGGAAACCACGAATTACTGCCTCAAAGTGTAAAAGAGCTTTCATAAAACCTACAACCAGTCCCACTAAAGCAATGAAGGAAATAATGGGAATGAACTCAACTGTCAGCACTTCATTTATGAAAGATGGACAGTTATCAGAACATGGGATCATAGAAAAATATTGAGAAATCAAAGGTTTGAAAGTCTCAAAATGTGGACTATTTGTTTCTGAAAAGCACCCCTTCCTTGCTGCATCACCAGACGGTCTGGTTGGTGCAGATGGACTTGTAGAAGCAAAGAAGATTCACCCCAGAGAAAATGAAACTTTGCATCAAGCACTCTTGAGACTACAAATCTGTAAACCTAGTAAAGAAAATCCTGGTGAGCTTGTTGTGAATGAAAACCACAGGTATTATTTCCAAGTTCAACAACAACTGTTACGCACTCTAAGATTACGGGGTGATTTTGTTGCTTCAGATGGAAAGTCTTTCTACATACAAAGAATTACATTTGATGAAACATTTTGGGAAGAGAGAATTAAAAAGCTTGAAAATTTTTCACTATCGACACTATTCTGCTGGAATTAGCCTATCCCCGTGAAAAAAGAATGGTCTAGAAAGGATAGGCAAATTTGGCCTAACTTATGACAATTTGTTGAGGATATAGAACAGGACATACATGTATTTCAGACAATCTCAGATTTTTTTTGTAAACTTGGAGTGTTGGAAGTATCCTTAGCCCGGGGTAACACAGGAGGAGGGTTTATTATTTCACTCTTAGTAAGCATAAGTATTCAAGTGTTGTGTTAACTGACCACTGTGCATTTATGTTTCAGAAATTAAGTACCTGTATATGAGCTTTGACACATTTTATTCAACAACATACATTTTCCATAACAGTTACATCACTTTGTTTTCCTTAAAAGAAACTGAAACCAACACCTCTGCCAAATTTAGAAGACAACCAAGATGTATTATGGGGAGTGTAGAAGTTGACAATTTTGATATTACAATGTTAAAATCTTTGGAAAGGATGAACACCCTTTGTAAGGTTACTTTTCATGCAACTCAACTTAACCTGTACATAATACGGAAAAACTATTGAAAACATTTAGGCATTTAAATATATACAAAACATTGTCTACATCACTGAGTATCAGTTGTTTCTCTAGTTGTATGCAAAAGGAATTAATGTTGGTCACGCAAATAAAAGGAAATGCAACAACCATTAGAATTTTACTAGTTTTGAAAAAAAAAAACATTTGTACATGTAGATCACATCTGAAGTAAGACAAAACATGGTGGATACACACCCTGCAAAGAAAGCTCAACACTACTTTAAAAATGCGGTTTGAAAATTTCCAAGGAATTCACACAATGTAAATATTTGGTCAGCTAGGTGTGCCATTGATAACTTGAACTCATTGTCCAAAATGTGATACATTTTAATTCGCTGGATCGCTCTCTCCACGTGGATTCTTGCTTCAGCAATCTTCTCGGATGTTTTTCCCTCAGTCTCAGTTAGCTGTGAACGGCCCTGTCCTTTAAAATCTGGAATAACAAGTTCAACACTTCTGGGAAGAAGAATGCTTTCAATGGCAAACCCTCTATCTACCATAACTTGCTCTCCAGGTTTCAAGGCGTCAATAAGATATTGGCTGTGGCCAGTTATGTGTTTGTCTGAGGCTCTGCCACCCCACGCACGGGAAACATAAACAATTGCTGGGTGGGGGCTTATACCTACTAGGTACTTGAATGTGTTATGTGGCTTATAATGACTGTAAATTTCTTTATTTGCCCTGAGAGAAGAAGGCTTTTCAGTGTGAATTTCAGTGCAGTCCAAAATAACTCTAACCATGGGAAACCTTCCAAATTGCTTTGCCTTCTCTGAAGACTCACAGTCGGGCATTTCACACAAGTCCTTGAGTTCAATGTACATAAGGTTAATCCATGATGTAAATACTCGAGATGCGGTTGCCTCAGATATACCAAATCTATGGGCTAAATCCTTCTGAAACAATCCCACTTTCAACCGCATCATAACAATACGAAATTCCTCTTCGAGTGTCAGTTTTGAATCTGGGCCAGGTTTTCTTTCAAATCTGTAAGAAAAATGACTTTTGTTGGCAGTTTCTCTTCCTCTCCAGTTCTTTTTGGTAGCAGCTGCATCTTTTAAATGATCAAACAAGGCTTTGAGAGTCCCATAATTAGGTGTAAAAGCTGCATAACTTTGCACTTTTTTGAATGTGCTCCAAGGTAATCAGTCTCTCTCTCAGCTTTAAATTCTCTTTTTCAAGAGATGTCACCTTCTCTTGAAGTTCTCTCATTATTTCAATGAGCTCTGGGTTGTCTTCAGCAATTTGTTGTGCATTGGCATCTGCTTGGACACACAAATAATCATGCTCCTTTAAGGCACTACGTCTTGGAAGACATTCATCCCAGTAAGTGCTTGTTTTTGTACTGACAGAAGAACAGGGACGGCCAGCTGCACTTTGCTCCTTGAATTGAAGGTGAAAAACGTACTTATAATATAACCAATATGTAATTAATTTATTAATATTATTTTGTCCATTGTGAAACTAAGTACAGCAGCATGAAAGCGCTTCATTTAAATTTTATAATAAAAAATAGATATGATCTTCAATTTCGAGCTACAAAATAATGAATTGATTTAAATGATTCAAGCATCTAAAGTGCTCTCAGTGGACTTACCCGGCTGGGCTTGCGCTTCATTTTTGGTTCATGATCAACTTGGGAGCCTGTATTGCGACTTGTTCGAGTAATTCTCTTTTCAACACTCTTATTGTGGCTGTGATCAAACACAGACAGTAGATATGAGGCACTCGTTGGATCCATTGATCTTTTTACACCAAGGAAATGTTGCGAACACAGTCGAGTGTTCTCCGTGGGTTGGAAACCTTTCCTGCGTATCCGTTGTAGCCATTGTTGCCTTACGGCCTTATCTTTGGGAATCCGATAAAATTGGATGTTTAGTTGCCTATTCCTTCTGTTTGAACAATTTGGGGCGCAGCAAAAGTCGCTTTTACCCATTTGGGCAAAAACAGTTCAGGAAAGACAGATACGACGGTCTACAGCTGTAATCAAATTTACCCGCGCGTTTGGAACTTGCCCCCTAACACGAAAAGGATTATGGGACATGTGGAAATGGCGAATTAGAGAACCATATTCGATTTATACTTATTACCACAGGATTTACCGCGAAAACGCCTCCTTTACCCGTTTTTTCTTTTTCTTTTTTCTTTCTTTCTTTTCTTTTCTGTTCTTTTCTTTTCATCTATAAGTATCCCACATACTTATTACTCATTTAGATACAGTTTGCTAACAAACCTAAACCTGTGGTCCCTTGATTTCAGGGTCTTCGGCGGCTGCAGATTGAGTATATAAAAGACTCAAGAAAGTTCCTCATCCCAAAGAATTAACAAAGTTACTCTAACTAATGAAAATAGTAAACTGAGGAAATGTGTTTATCTTAACGATTTTTTTAATATACTTTTTATACTGCTTGTTATATTGCAATTTTGAAATGTACACGTAAACATGAAACTAAAAAAACCTGCAAAAACTAAATACGTGTTACTTTGCAGTCTACCGTACTAGTCTTATCTTTCAAATATTCAGCCCAAAAAGTCCACGTCTTAGAACTTTAACTGTAAACCTCCTAAACCTTACCTGTTTGGGGTTTTTGTATTCTTTTCGTCTTTTTTTTTTGTTTTTTGTTTTTCTTGTTTTGTTTTGTTGTTGCTGTTGTTTTTTTTTGTGTGTGTGTGTTTCTTTTTGTTTTTTTTCTGTTTGTTTGTTTGCTTTTCTTTTCTTTTCTTTTTTTTGGGGGGAGGGGCGGTGGGGATGGGGGGGGGAAGGGGGGATGAAAGTCCTAAGAATTAAACAACTTGGAAATCTCAGGCTGACTGCATAGGAATAACAATATTGAATGAAACATTTTGAATGGAGCATATTGAATGGAACACATTGAATGGGACATTTTGCAGAAGTACGTTGATAGGACTATATATCTTCATATGAAAATGAGTTTAGTTTGGATAAGAAATAACCTTAATTAATTCGCAGTGTGGGGAAACTCTTTTTCAAATAAATAGTTTCGCTTACTATATGGCTAGTTTCGTGAGGGGGCAAGATGAATCAAATTATGCGCTGAAAGAGCGGGCAAGATGGAGTTATCTTCCCCGCCGGGGCTACCCACCGTGTCCCGCAAGAAAAAATAATTCCCCTAAAGCCATACAATAAATCCTTTATTGACCAGGCTCGTTAGATCAAAATGGCTGGATATTTTTTTTTTTATAGATCTCGACTCCGTCTCAGTCCATAAACACCCAAGAAAAGAACTTGATCAATATCCAGCCATCTTGACCTCGCGCTTGGTCAATAATACATATATATATAGACTCGTTTTGACACAAAAGCAAAAGGGAATTCGGAAATAGCCTATTTAGAACAATGAAACAAATATCATAAATAATGGCAAGGAGGAAGAGAGAGTGAAGGGCACTCCCAGGAGATCCCTGAATATGTTTCAAGTAAAAGTCTGCTGTAATTGTGTTGGAAATTTCGATAGCTGTTTAGGTAACCTCCACAATCACGTGTTGCTCGGTCAATCGTTTCCCCGTGTTATTTCACACAATCTTAGTAACAGCAGTTGTGTTTTCGATAGCTGTTTAGGTAACCTCCACAATCAAGTGTTGCTCGGTCAATCGTTTCCCCGTGTTATTTCACACAATCTTAGTAACAGCTCTTGTGTTTTTCTAGACAGAGTTATTCAGTCTTATTAGAGAGCATTGCAGTAACAGTATCGAAATATTGTCTTATCTACGTGCGTTTGTAATTTATCAATTTAGGTAGTTTTTTTTACACCTTTTACCATCTGCTTTTACGTCAGAGAGTTGTTAATGCCATAATTAAGACTCTTTTCTTCACAGGAATATAATTTTCGCCGGCGATAACTAGTCAGTCAGTAATACCTTCCAATAGTTCCGGGGTCTTATGTGTACAGCGGTCACTCTCGGGGATATGGGAGGTGGTCGTTTATAGGGGTTTACCGCTTAATGCAAGCTCGTCAGAAAGCAGAAGCCTATGTAGAAACTTGAATTTATTCAAGCATCATGGAATCACGTGCGTGAAAACAACAATAAATGTGTGTTTGAATGCTTTCATTAGTGGCCCCCCAGGCTGTCATCTCCACTTCCAAAAACAAAGCCAAACTTCGCATATTAAATTTTGGGTGGCCGTTTGATCAAGGTATAGGGACAATCGCGAACTTTCGAAGAGGTGACCGTAGCCGTGGCCTCTCATAGAAGTAGCTGGTTAACAGGGTCAAAGAACGGTCATTTCCAACTCCCAACCAATGTACCAATGTCTGCTACCTTAAACTAACGACCATTCGCCAAACAAAAGATGACAAAAAGAAAATTTCGAAGAACAATCTTTTCTTACTAGAGTAAAGAATTAATTGAATTGCCATACGCATTTGCTTTTCAGACATCTGTTTCAAAAGCACTTCAATCGCATTGTGACATTTCTGAAGTAAAACTTTAATTCCTTATTATAATGTTCTGGTTAATGTTAAATATTAATACCGATTAAAGTCGACACACTTAGCTGCTAAAAGTGATATGTATCAGCTATATATTTTACTTAATTATCATAGTTATCTTTAAAAGTTCCGGTCTGCTGCTTGATGGAGATATCTATTATTTTGTGAGATATATGTGCCTTTAATAAATATCTCACAAAATAACAGATATCTCCATCAAGCGGTAGACCTGAACTTTTAAAGATAATTAAGATAATTAAGTAAAATAGCTGTCACATATCTTTTTTAAAATTTAAGTATGCCGACTACGTTCAGTTTTATTACACTAATCTACACCAGAAAAGACCATGGAAATGCAGTCGACGAATGATGATTGTAACTGGTTCGTGTAAGAAACAAAAAAATAAGGGGTTAAGGTAATCGAATACTTCCAATAGGCCCTTTGCATGAACCAGCATAGGCAAATTTTGTAATGAACAAACTGAAACCTTAGTACAACGTCAAAAGAGCTTTTTTCGTGGCTAAAGTAAATAATTGTCGAGGACGATGAGAGTGGAGCAATTTCTAAAAGTAGACCTTCTGCATGAAGTAGCCACGTGGAACAAGATAAGCCATGTTGCGACAGAAGTTACGCTGCCCAATGACACTTCCAAAACAAAGCAATTCGCACATGTCCAGCCTAAAATTTGACTTGCCTTGTTTTTGAAGTCCCACAACATAACTTGGGTCCTAGCATGGTCGATTTTGTACCATGTAACTGCTTAATCCATAATGCCAGTTTAGAAATTGGCCAAATTTCCGCCTAGACAATGTTATGTTTCAATCGCTAATGGAGGTCTTTTCACGTTTTACTTAAGACCTCCATTAGCGATTGAAAAATACAATTGTCTAGGCAGAAATTTGGCCAATTTCTAAACTGGCATTATGGAAGACTTCATTAAATTGCTTTTCACTACTTTCTTTTTTTGCTGTTTTCGAGTAGTGTCTCTTGCTAGAGTTCACTTTTAGCTCAGTTCTAATTAATTTATCTTAAAATGATCAATCAGACGTAATTACAACTCAACCAGGAAATTTGAAGAAGAAGCTTGTTTCATGGAAAATACTCTGCAAGAACAATGCGAACGTGCTAATGAAGTTATTTAATTTCAAGACTGTGGTTTAAAGCTGGCTTAAATGGGCGATGGACCGACAAAAATAATTGGCACAGAAAATGTTATCCCGCGTCTTTTAATCACTAAAATGTAATTAATTAATCTTTAAGAACTTAAACCTACCAACTTGAATTCAACAATAAATTATACACGCAAAGCTTATTATCAAGTGTAGAAATGTATATAAAAGCACCTTTTCCCACGCAAAGCAAGAGTGAGTCTTGGTACGTGATCAAGAGGAATAACTATTTTGAACGCGGATCCAGAAAGCTCGATGGCAAAGATCCAAGCAGTTGTTGTTCTAGTTGGAATGCTGTTCATCGCCACTCTTTTGGTTGACCAAACGAATAGTTTTATCACAAAATCCAAGAGAGAGGAGATTAAGGTAGGCCAGGCATGAAATTGTAAAGGGATGTATAACTTCCTTGTGAGCTTTACTTATTAAGAATCAGTTAACTCTAATCTTTAGTAGATTTTGAATAAAGTAAAACCTTATAAGACATCCGTATTTGAGCCTATAATATTTGCGCCAAGAATAAAGATTTCATCTCGATTTCTGTTTATTTCAGTGCTCATTTGACTTCCTTTCGTATACCGCAGCTACTAGCGCTCGTAGTGACTGCGACCACTTTGTCAAATCGATCTGAAACTGGCTACGTAAAAATAACACAACCAAACTACAAATATGATTGAGTGGAATTCAAACGGAACGCAGTTTCTCGTTCAACCTATTAAAGAACTAAGTCACCGTGAAACGTAATTTCCCGCAAAACTGTTCATGTCAATAGAGACCCGTTGAGAGCTCGTTTGAAACTCCGATTGATTAAGTGAAGTGTTACCATGATGATGTAATACGTTAGAGAACAATTTTTAAGAGATGAAAAATTACCTCATAACTTAAACAGGCAACGTTTTTTTTTGGCTGAAATATCATGACCTTGACACCCTAGACAATCACCCCAGTGAATTTGTGAGTGAAGCTTAACTTTCTCGCGACGGACGGTTGAAAAATTAAGCACCCCCTCCAAAAGGGATGTACAAGAGGGGGATTTCAGATATATTACAGCTTCTTGCAGAATGCCTTCGTTTTTAACTCCAAACTTTTCTTTTGAGTCTGGCCATATGGTTATGTATTTGATGTTTCCTAGATGGTACGAATGACGAGCAAGATCTGTGCAGCAGCAAGATCCTTGAACTGTGCGGGCCTGGAGAAGAGAGAACTCAGAGATCCTGAAGACATAGAATAAGGATGTCTGGTTAAAAAGAATCAAATTAAATATAAACAGTGGCGATCGATGAAGGCCCAAGTCAACGGATAAAAGTAAATTGAAATATAAAAATTAAACTATGTAAACCGAAGTGCTCCTTATTAAAAATAAAATGTAAATGTATATTTATTCGAAGCTGTGTATTTGTAGCAACATTGCCAGTGAATATATCTCACCTATGTGAATCTTCAGAGCTTACACATGTTGATTCTATCACCTTTTTTCACGAGGCCAATAATTCAAGACAGCGTGAACGTTTTTTCACATTACTGTGCAATTTCATATGCGGGCACGTTTAAAGCCTTCATTTTATCCTAAAAGGAGGGAAGTGGGGGCTGGGGTGATTAATTATTCCAATTGTAATGAAAGGGTTTTTTCGTAATTTCGAATAACTCATAAAAACCTTGTTTATTACATGGAAGTAAAACGTGCGGAAAATTTACTTTCAAAATTAACAGCTGACAACTTATAAAGGCGATTTATTTCAAGATTAAGCCTTCAGGCAAATATCTCGATACTGAACAACCTAACTGGGGGTAA
>JAEMPF020033592.1:0-10620 GCA_022496165.2 Catalaphyllia jardinei | reverse complement strand
CGTTTTATGGGTGTATGTAACTCATCAGCTAATTTTTCTTGCCAGTTTTCTTCACTCGACGGCTTTTCCCGTTTTTTGGCTTCACACCCATACCTAATTTGGACTTAGCTGCTATAGCGTTCCTAGCCACAGTATGACCCGATTGTCGATCTTTCCAAGGAATTGCATCAAGAGCTCTGACCATCTTACGATCAGCTTCATTTTTGCACTTCACTTGATCACCTTTTGGTTTATTACCGCAAACTGAATAGTCAACATCATGCTGCATACTGACTTCATCTGTTCTACCTGTTGGCTGTTGATACATCTCAAGTATCTGACCAGTGTTGGGATCATACCTCAATTGCTCTTCAAGAGGGTTTCCAGGTCCTGTATACTTATGTCCAGGCATCACAAAACCCTTTTTAGGTGCAACCTTGAGAATAGCATTATGGATATCTAACCCTCCACCATAACCTTTCCATTTAATCCATGAGTTGTATGATCTGCTACCTCCAGCATCTTTGTAAGCTTTATATTGTCTCTTGTATTCAGCAACCAAAGCTCTACCCTCTTTTGCACTCACTTCAGGTCCTTTGAACAATCCAGGTGCAGTGGCAACATTCCAAGCTTTCTTCCAATCTACAAATGGAAATGGTATTGGTAATCCTTTACCACTATGTGTTGGATCCAACTTTTTTGATAAGTCTGATGTGAAACTGTCCAAAGCTTGATCAAGATATTGGTTAGCCGTCTCTTTTATTTTTTGTTTGACTATATCTGATTTAACAGCCTTTGCAGCACCAGCTCGTCCAAGATTGAATAAACCTTTAACACTACTTTTGAGCAGTTGTTCTCCAAGTAAGCCCCCAGCTTGTGAGGGCTCCATTAGTTTCCCTTGTTCTTGATGAATTTAGTCTTTGTTATCCCACATTCAGCACAAGTGCACTTTAACATCATACGCCCATTTTTAGCTTTGGCATATCGTTCACTACCTTGAACGCATTCAGTTTGCTTCTTCTGTTTAACACAATATGATTTCACCATATATATAAATTATATATTTTTGAAATAATATTTGATGAATCTTTCATTATCCATTGTATCATATATATTGAACACTTTTAATAAATCATGATACGACTTCCCCTTATTCACTTCATTCAAAAAGTACAAACAAAAGTATCCACATGTGGTTGTATTTATATTTTGAATTTGATTATTTTGATGAAGCAGAGTTAAATTCTTTCTTTTCGCATGATTTACCATTTCTTGAAAAGGAGGCATACCAAAACTATCAAAATAATTTATTACACCATCTTTTACATAAGTAGCTACCCAATGGCTTCCACTCATATATGATGGTTCAAGATTGTAAATAAATAATGCTTGGCTATGATTATGTGGAACCTTACCATCTCTTGATAAAACATCATTGATTGGGATGTTGAGATATCTGCACCATTTTAGCAGATCATAATTGCTTAATGGGATGTCTTCGTGGAATTTTGGTTTCACAGTATTGCTCCTAGAAGTGGAATTTGATTGAATGGGCTGTTTGGTCCTAATAGTAGACCCTTTCCTTTTTTTTTGTTTGTCATTTTTTTTCCCATACCAACTTGGTTGTCACCCCAACTGCCAAAAAACGGTGGCGGCCTATATACACCCATTCTCGGAGCTCCTCTTCCCCCTTTTGGAGGTGGGTTAGGTGATCCAATCTTGGGGGCACCCTTTCCGGTCAAAGCTTTCAAAACCATTGGAATCCCAATACTGGCAAGTAGAGTACCAAGAAAACCACCTGATTGCTTCTTTGTTGGTCTTATGTGAACACCTGAACCTGTTTGAAGAGCGTCCAATATATCTTTCTTCTGTTTTGCAGTTAGAAGATGTTTGTTTGCAATAAGCTTATCAATCTTATTTTGTGGAATGAGGAAACCTCCAGTTTGTCCTTTTCCGGATATCTTTTTAACAATTTGTTGTGCTCCTGGACTGGAGGCCCCTGCTAAAGCTGCTAATCCCATTGTTTTAGCAATGGTTGGTCCAAATGCCCGGGCAAGAGCTAGAGCTGAAGTTAGTAAACTGCCACCAACTTGCTTTCTGATATTAGTCTTTGAAAGTTTGATGTCCATACCTTTATTCAATTTCCGATTCTTCTCCAATCTCTTCTTCACTGTAGCTGCGACATGTAGAGCGTCATTCCCATGAAGAGAGTCATTAGTTAGCCTTATGACGACTGTTTCTCTTTTACGATAAGCATCACCAATATTCTTCTTCTGATTTTCTGATAGTTTAACATTTATTGCAAAAAGTTGAGTCATTTCTTGTATATAATATATGTTATATAATTTCCTATTACAAAACATATCTGAATTAAGAATGTCTCAATCTTATCAATGCTTTTACACTATGACCAATTCATTTCCCGCCTTGTCGATGACGATAGTCTGATCATATAGGACGACGGCGTGGACACGGAAATTTGCAGCACTATTTGCGTTCAGTTTATACCTGAATATCAATTGCTTTGGGTCTCTAGTTATTTTACCCGCTTGATAGGACAAATCAAAATATATGAGAGAATAAAGAGAGTTGTAATTAGACATGTTGAGTTGGGTACCACTATTGTAATTATTCTTTCTCATTCCATATGACATCACATCGTTGAAGATCCTTACTTTTGATTCTGTATCGTAATCAGTTTCCGGATAGAATTCTCCATTTCCATATTCTAATCTACATGACGCGAGACTGCTATTATTATTAGCCGCATTCAATTTGAAAGTATCAAAGTGGTAAGGATTTGTATCTTCATTGTTTGTTTTATTTCGTTGGAGGTAAACAAAGACGGAAACAACATTGTCAATACTTGGTGAGATCTGGAAGAATCCACTGCTCCGTGTTGGATTGGAAGATGTATACAATTCTCTTTTATACGTCCAAGATTTCTTCGACAAAAAGGATTGAATAAACTTATCGTATAAAGTGTCCTTTGGTACTAGTCTCGGAACCCAAAGTAAGAATCTATTGACAACCACTCGACCAGCAGCTGCTGCAGCTACCTTATATATTAATTCTGCGTCATTCTGTAACTGTATATCGAACTGAAGTTGCATTGGGACCAACATTTTATCATATAACTCTTCAAAAAACTGTATCGATTAAGAGGTATAATTACATTAACATCTTTGGCGGCATTCTCAGCTCCACCACCTTCACCAATTCTTCTCGTCAACTGTCTTCTAACCTCAAACCCTGTATTTCCTGCAGCAGTCATATCAGCCAAATTTGCTACATCCAAATACCAAAAACTATCTTTAGCCACCGATCCACTTAAATCATCACTGTATTCTAAGAGGTTCTTGACAAAAGTTACTTTATGAAGATTATCAGTTTCGTATACAATCTTACCAGCACTCTTTATTGTTAAATGGTTAATTAATGAATGAGCTCCATTAATAACTGTTGATCGGGTTGCATCTGGAACACCTGCACCATCAGCCAATGCTTGTAACTGAAACTGCACCTCAAAATAAGCATTGTACCAATCATAGAACGCAGACCTATCATTGATTGTGAACTTGTACCCATTTTTTTGTTGGTGTTGACCATTAGCTGGGATCTCAATAACATCGTTCAACTGAAATCGAACCAACTCATATCTTTGCAAATATTCACTTGTTCTGAAAGCCATTATATTAATATATTACATAATTTTACCTCCTTCTTCCTGATCCTGATATCAGTCTATCAATAATCATATCTGTACTTTCTTCTCGCTGTGGTGGAACTATTTTAGCTCTTTGTCCTACATCATCAATTCTC
The DNA here is from genome assembly GCA_022496165.2 of Catalaphyllia jardinei. NCBI lineage: Eukaryota > Metazoa > Cnidaria > Anthozoa > Scleractinia > Caryophylliidae > Catalaphyllia > Catalaphyllia jardinei. The sequence goes on along the minus strand of JAEMPF020033592.1, from coordinate 6,819 downwards.
ATATTCCTAAGCTTTTTCATTATCAAGTCTCCTGACTTCTCAGATGTCTTTTTACCTACCCTTTCACCTGCTGATTTTAATGCTTTCTCACCTGATTCCTTGGCGAACTTTTTTACAACAGATGACGCAGCACTCTTCATTGGTTTGAAAATATTATCAACGATGATCCCTGATCCTACATGTTTATCCACAAAAATACCGAGTTTTGGATGATAAACCCTGGTGAATTCAAATGGTTTCATTATAATATTATATTATATTATTTTTTTCAGGATTAATGAAAAAGATGTATCCGCTCCATTCAGGTTAATTAATCTCCTTTTTCCATCCGTAATATGTATCCTAATACTATTTATATTATTCTTGTTGATTGGATTAAATGTAACTCTTCTTGGTTCGATGGTAATGGAGTAACTAGGTTGAAGCACACTGGTTGAGAAGGAATAAATGATGTCTGTATCCTGACCGTCTACAAGTGAATCATTGATAAGGTCGTAGTGGATATTAAGAATGTCTGTGTCTTGACTGAGATTAGGCACTTTTGGTCCTATATTCTGTTCATTTTTCAATATTTCTTTATTAAATCCAACTAGGTCGTTGAAATTGCTTGCAGTTAAATCAAGTTGATAATTCTTGGCTAATCTGACTGTAACCCTGAATGTTGTATTATCGAATTCGAGAGTGATGGGATACTCATTATTGTTAGCACCATCTTTGACAATCTTCGTTATGTCCTTGATGTATGTATCAAAGTCAGTATAGTTCCAGACTCTTGCTGGGAAAGTGATGTTTTGAAATGTTGAACCGTTATCAGAGCTGTATTTTATTAGCTGATTGTTGTATGATGAATTTACATTGAACCATGTGAATGACATGTTAATGATTCGGTTCGAACCAACTACATATTGAGAATTGCTATCCAATATTATAGGCCTGATGAATTCAGTTATAAAATTCTGAGGAGTGTTGTTTCCTTGATCTTTGACGCTGTATGATGATAAAACAATCTCGCGATCCATGTATATAATAACTTTACACAATTATACTTTGAAATACTGATTATACAATTTATTATACTGCGGTCTATTTATTGTTGACATTCTCAATAATGTGTCCAGTATACTAACTGCTGTATTTCTCATCTTAATTGATGTGTTGCCTGCAACGGTTTCACCAATGATCAATTCTAATTTCTTGAGAAGCTGTTTCGGATCGTTGAAAAACATAACATTTCCACCTCTCTGTCTTCTTCCTCGGCCTCTGATCCCAGAACCTGTTATTGTTTTCAGTTTATTCCTATGATGAGTAATGTATTCATTCAATACAACTCTATTATTGTCTATCCGTTTGTTTAACAACTGCTACTCAGCTTCCGATATTTCTCCCTTATTGTATTTTTTTGTAACACCTGACTTATAACCTTTCAATTTGTTCCTCTCTTTTTCCGCATCCTTTAATATTTTACTTAGATATATTTCGCTTTTTCTGGGTGTCATTTCCGGCTGATTGAGAACCTTATCAACACTTTCATAGTTCTCTAGATTTGATTCATCCAACGTTTCTCTAATTATATCTTCATCAGCTATTGTATAATCAATTTCTTCATCATCATCATATTCAGGTGGTTGCTCCAGTTCGGTTGACTGCTCCGGAAAATATTGGGGATCGACATGAATCCCCTTCTTTCCTTCCAAAAGATCCGCCAACGATTCTTCATATGTTGGTGGTTTTGGTACTAGTTGTTTTTCTTGCTGTGGTGGTACAGGTTGTTCATCGAAAAGATCACCCAAATTCATGTCTTCAACTTCATCATCAATATTAATGCCGTAATCTGGAACTTCCCCTTTCTTCAAAGGTCTTTTTCTCCTTTGAGGCATCCTTAAATCCAAATTACTGTCAATTTCATCATCTAACTTGTAATTGGTTTAAAAACCTTTTCAAATGATGATTGGCTTGTCTCCTGACCGATTTTATGTTGTGTGATTAGATCATGGACATAATTGATTTTATTCCCTAATTTTGTTTTACTTTTTGCGAGTTCTTTCCATTTAAGCAAACTCATTTTTGTTATATTATTACTTTACATAAAAATGAAAAATCAAATATGAAAAACAATGTTGAACATCATGTTGAACACCATGTTGAACACCATGTTAAACACCATGTTGAAATAATATACCAATATAATATAATGAGAATACCGGATTATGATGTTGAAGACGATGTGGTCTCAAACTTCAGACAACTATACGATTTTATGCCTCATCAATGTTTTCGAATGCTTATTTGCGGTCCAAGTGGTTCAGGGAAAACAAACACACACTTCATTTTGATAAAGTTTATCTGTATGCTAAAAATTTGGAATCCAAGTATCAGAATCTCATGGATGTCTTTCATCCGATAAGTGATGAGGTTGGTTATGATGTTATTGAAGCAAGAAATGATGAACTTATTCCAGTTCAAGATCTTGACTCTGACTCACAAAAAATCGTCATTTTTGATGATTATGTATGTGATAAAAACCAAAAACCATTAATGGATTATTTTATACGAGGACGGCATAAAAATTGTAGTGTGATTTATCTGAGTCAAAGTTATTATAAGACGCCAAGAGACATCAGACTGAATTGTTCTCACTTCTTCATTTATGAGTTTCCAAGTGCTAATGAGAAGAGTTAAATTTGCTGTGAAAACAGTATTTCAAAAGAATCATATGAATAAGCAACTAAAGAACGATATTCCTTTGTTTATATCGATAAGCCACGAAAATTCACCACCAAAAATTTCAATGAAAAAATATAATCTATTAATATAAATGAGTTATTCAAACGGACTTTTACCTTCATCATCATCAGCCATTGGTAAACGTGGACTACCTTGGTTACCAGGTGTTGGATTCAATTTAACAGATGATGGTAATTATGATATTGAAGGGAAGCGAGTACCTAATATTGGTGAGTCTACTGGCGACAATGATGCAGTCAGTTAAAAAGTGTTGAAAGAACATACTAAAGTCAGTCAAAATAGTTATCATTTACAACCAAGTTTTCGATTTTATAAAGACTTTGGTGATAAGAGTCAATTAACTTTTTGGTCACCACCAAATACATCACTAGACCATTTTTTTCAAAATCATAAAGCGCATAATGATGCATATATAATTGAGAAAGAAGGTGATGATACTGGTTTTAGTGGAGAAGCATGATCTAGTATAGAAATGAAAGGTAATCAATTAGAGAGTGGTACTTATACCTCTGTTTTTGAAATATTCGTTATTGGTGATGTTGGTGATTTTCTTGTTGATGATACAATAATTTTTAATGTCCATGGTGACAGTCATTATACGATTAATACATTCGATAGTGACAAAATATCTAATCAGTATACTAAATCAATTATTCAATTCACTTCTGATGGAAGAGTTGGAGTAAATGATGAGATAAAATTCCAAATTAGATATTATGGTTCTAATTACAATAAAAATATAAAATTTCTATTTTATTCAAGAGTGATCAAGGGTAAACAGTCGACAAGTTTCGACCATACTATTTTTAATGTCCGTGATGTTGTTGATAATCATGATTCTCTATTTTGAGAATTTAAATCCCAATGGCAATCTTATTGATGGTTTAGGTGATCCTGTAGCATACGCTAATGCTGCTAATAAGAAGTATGTTGACATTCAAAACTCTCAACAAAGCATTGCTATTGCTGATAAAGCCAGTAAATCTTACGTTGATTGAGAAATAGCAAAAGTCCATATAGATACTACACCAATACTTCCCAGAGATGGAAGCAGACCAATGTTTGGAGATCTAAATATGGAAAACAATTATATTCTCAATGTTAACAATGTCTCTGATCATCAACCAGATGATGAATATAGTGTTATAATAAAAGATTTGAGAAGTGTTGTTAATAAAGGATATTTGAACTCAAATTTTATAAAATTAAAAGATAAAGATGGAAAACAATACTTTGATCTTAATCAAAATATAATACAAAATTGTGAACCCTATTATGATGGTATTTTTGATGACAACAGTTTAGTCAGTAAAGCATTTGTTGATTCTCAAATTGCTAAAATACCACATGCTGCAAATACAGACAAATTTATTAATGTTCATGGCACAGTAGCAATGAATGCAGATTTTAATGCTGGTGGACATTTTATTGATAATGTTAAAACAATTGTTGAAGATGATGGAGAAAATCCAAATTATGAACAAATAAAACATAAAGCTGTTAATTTTGAACTTTTAAAAAGTACACGAGACTATTTAGTCCGTTTCATTTCTGAGATAGATTACTTATTAACAGATGGAAGTGAAGCAATGACTGGAAATTTAGATATGGGAAATCAAAATATAATTAATTTGAAAGAACCAGAAGATTACCAATCCACATATGCTGCTAATGTAAAATTTGTCGCTAATGATGTTGTTAATAATAATACAATTATTGATGGTATAATTGATAAGAAAATAAAAGCGTCTGAAATAAATTTCATAGAATCAATCGATAAAGAAAATGTCTTCAAAAGAGTGATGGATAATGATGAATTCAAAGACGATGATGATGATATTCATAAAATAGGAGTTCAGAATAAAGATTTCCATTTGGTAAACAAAAAGACTTGAATTCAAGATTGATTATGATTACAGTATTGGTTATTATAGTACCAGACTATCAATTGATTTGGTATATCTACCAAAAGGTTCTTACACAATGGTCTATGAAATGTATGTTGAAGATGGTATCACAATTGATGAGATAAATGCATCAAGTGGAACTCTATCAGTGATCAAAATAAATTCAAAAATAAATGGAACAAGTACAAGAAGCATCATCCATTTTTCTAAAAACATCATCTTTCCCAGTTTTGATGATTTAGATATTGACATAAGATTGAAAAGTAAAACTGATCCCCAAACTACTATTTATGTCGTTGTTTATGGTGTTAAAGGTCAAGTCAATAATGTATCAGTAAATGATTCCGTTAAATATGAAGCAGCAATTGATATGAATGATAATAAAATAACTGGAGTCGCTGATGGTACTGAAGACAGTGATGTTATTACAAAATCACAATTTGATAGATTCATTATAGAAAGAACATATTATTATTACACACATAATTTAAATCACAACAACACAAAAAATGTCAAATTCAATCTTTTCAATAAATACCCTATAATATCAACAATAAATGAAGCAATAGAAATAAAACTTAGTGGTTCTTATCACATTATATACACTGATTATTATAAAGGAAATGGTGACACATTCAGAATCCATAAACAAACCACACCAGTATTTATTTCATCTTTCGACTCCCAATCAAATTGGACATCATTCATTATAAACATTGTCCTTGAATTCGAAATTGGTGATTATTAACAATTTTCTTTCAGATCAAATTCAACTCGTCTTCGTGGAGTAGGACACAGCACATTGTACATCCAATATTTACATCCATGAATATAAATATATAAACTAATGTATATGAAAGAGTCACGACGAAGTATTCACAATAAGGGACCATTGAAAAAAATATTCAACTGGAATCATATTTCAGATGAATTAACAGAAGAACAGGTAAATGAATTAAAATCTTACTACCAAACATATCATAAAAAGTGTTTTGCTTACAAGCTGGCATTGAAACGTTTCAAAGAATGGAAATTATTGGGGAATTCATTATCCATCATATTTGCATCTGGAGGTTTAGCAAGCAGCATAGCAACTGGTGGCATCAGTTTGATTGCAATCAGTACAGCAGCACTTTTAATTCAGGGTTGGATGTCACATAAAAACCTTGATCTTAAGATCCAAAATTGTACTTATGCTTACCAAAGCTACCAACATCTTCTGAATGAGATAAGGGATATGATGAGAAGTGGAAATTACAATTCATGTCAAATTCATAATACAAAGAAGAACATTGATGATTATGTGACAGACAACAGTCCTATTATTGATAAGTATCTTAGTAAATACGATGAAAAATTCACTTGTTAATTATCAACTGAATTCTATCACCAACCAATGATAGAACATTTTTGCAAACTTTTTTATAATATCTGATTGTCCTCTTCGACTTTGTTACTTGGATATCTTTGTAAGGAAGCCCGATCATCTTGAATAATTTCTTTATAATAAATTTAATACTAATCATCCGTTTACGCTCATCATTAACCTTATGAAGAACACTATCAATCTCAATGAATACTTTGTGAATCTGCTTCCTTTGATTATAAGTCAATTGAACATCATTCTCATAAGATATATTATTTGTCACATTCTCAATATGGTATTTTCGATGATATATTGATTTTTGTCGTATCAAATACATTTTGTCATAGAAGTTGAAGTTCTCTGTTACAAAATCATAACCATGAACTAAACCACAATTCAAACAGGTATTCATACCATTTACAGTTTCCACATCTTGTTCACTACAACATTGTTCAACTACTTTGTCAACTTCTACTAATTGTTGATCACAAAAAGGACAATTACACTCTCCCATGTTATTTAATTCATTATGAATATTAGTGTTGCAATTCATCTTATATTATAATATGATATTATAATTCAGTACTCTCTAAATTTGATTTTATAATTCTTAGCTTTCGTGTTATTGTATAAGATCCTTTTTTAAAAGTCATATAATAATTCTGAAAATATTTACAATATTGAAGATGTTTGAATAAACATTTATGCTTCAAACATAAATCATCACCACACCAACATTCAATATGATATTTTTTACATTTCTCTTTACAAATATCACATTTTTTTGTTTTAAACAGATTC
>JAEMPF020033590.1:0-10621 GCA_022496165.2 Catalaphyllia jardinei | reverse complement strand
TTTACAGTTAAAAACTACAGTTACTTCTTGGATGTATTTTGTTTTATTTTCTTGTACTTTGTTGTTGTTGCTGCAGCTGTTGTTGTTGTTGTTGTTGTTGTTGTTGTCGTTGTTGTTGCTGTTGAAATATGGCCGATGAAAATATGACTTAAAAAGAAGTATTTACTCGAGAACGATTTTCCCGCCACTGCGCTCCTTCATTTTGAAAACTAGTAGGCATATATTATAAACGTGACCGTGACAACAAACTAAAACCGAATTTACGTCTTATTTGATTTACTTGTATAATTTCTGCCTTATGGATGCTAAATCTTGTAAGGTTCACAGCGTCACTAGTTTTACTGAATGGGGTCATCAAATTTACTTTGTTAGCTGGTATATAAAAAAAGTGATTTCGCACAGAAGTCTGGACTTGTTCTGTTGGAGCTGTGTAGATTAAGTAACACCTTGAATTACTAATAATCAAGCTCTAGTAATAACATTAAATAACTTACATTTGATACAGGCCTGTACTCTTCTACTACTTTCCTGTTGTTTTCATGTGCCAGCGAATTGATTAGTGATACCGAATAGAAGAGATCGCATATGGTTGATGAACGAGAGTTGTATGTCTGTCTTGTATGTTTGCTTACATTTTAACATACTTAAAGGAAATTATCAAGCAGCTGTTGTAAATAATGTCGGTGGGTTGACCTTGAATATCCGGATCATGACGAGTTTTGCTAACCTTTCCCCATTCCGCGCGTACTCACGGGATAGTCACGAGACAGCTGGCTCTCGAACATTTGTAAACAGAATCATCTATGGTCGTAATTAGTTTTATATACCTTGCTCTGATCGATTCAAAGTCTCCTAATACCATCAGAGCTATAAATGGAAGTGCAGTCCACAATTTTGTTAAAATGAATGCGAGTTCTTTTTAAAGCTACAGTTAGCTTCATTATTTCAAGACAATGTTTTGTTCAGCTGCGTAGACTTCAAGAACTTTCGCTTAACATCTTCGGTTGAATATTTTAGGTGAAGTGTTTTGCGCAATTCGTGCGACCTTTCACGATCACTCTGTTTTTCTCGTTGTTATTTATAGGCAAAACTGCATTAAGATGTAAATATTTCAAAAATTGACGATAATCAATTAGAAGGGAGCCTAAACAATTACCGATGGCGCATCCGAGGAATTTAGTCAAGTTGAGAATAACATCGATTCAAACAAATATTTTTTCTCTTCCTCTCGAGATCCAATCAGCTTATCTTTCGGCTTCACAGCTATCCTTCAACTAAAATTCAAAATCCAAAGCTCTCTTTTCGAAATAAAAACAAAAGCTGTACAACCAGGTGCGGCTTTTCACGGCCTCCAAATAACGCATACCTTTGTCGTTTCGCTTTTTGCGGCGAAGGACTCTTGCACTATAAAATGTACTTAGTTAATAATACACCGTCACCGTTACACTTGTTATTATTTTGGTGAATTAAAGTTATGTTTTTTTTCTTCGCGACAGAGTGGGGGCGTGATGGCCTCAGGGTTAGTGTGCTAAACTCCTTGAGCAATTCAGCTTCGAGTCCTGGCCGGCGACAGTGTTGTGCTCTTGGGCAAGACACGTTACTCTCACAATGCCCCAGGTGTATAAATTGGTACCGGTGAATTTAATGCTGGGGGTAACCCTGCGATGGACTAGCATCTCATCCAGGGGGGCAAAGAAATACTCCCAAGTTGCTTCATGTTACTGAAACCGGGATAAGCTCCGGGATAAGCTCCGGGATAAGCTCCGGGATAAGCTCCGGGATAAGCTCTTGCCTGATGGGCCCCTTGGGTCGTATGTAGACTCTTTGAGACAAGCAGTTGCATACATTTGTACCCTGATATATTGGACTTACGTTCCGAAGGTTAAATGCAGTATAAACACTTTATTTTCACAGTTGCACTCTCCACAGTGTGCCCGGTTGGTCAATATGTATTGGTAACACTATTTTCCTGGTAGGTCATTCTGCAGTTAATAGCGTGGTTTGTTTTGCTGACACTCCCGAAATAGTGTATTATCAAATGGAAAGTGTTTCAGTAGAACCATCGATTATTTGAGCCTCCTGATTTTCCCAGAGAATTTCCTTTCTCATGCAGGGTAGTTAAAAAAACTTGGGTTTGCAACAAGTGTATGAATGGCATTGAATAACGAACATCAGTTTGCTGGGAAATACCACAAAGTTGTTTTCTATTGCTTAAAGAAAACATGTTTTAACAATTGCTAGATGATAATTTTATGACGGTAAGATATATTTTGTAAGTTGCTATTTTGTGTTGCAAATTGTTTTTTTGGCACAGTACTCATAGTACAATGCAATACTATATGCCAAATTTGACGTATCGTGGAAGTGAAGTGTCATGTCGTTTTGAATATAGGGGCCTTTAGTTTTTTTCGATTTTATTTTCGTTCAGACAGGATGCATTTTGTTTTTAATTAGACGATTTTCGAGACGTTCAACATAAGGTAGAACTACTCGTAAAACAAAATTCCAGCAATATCGGGCTTGATGCGACTGAATCAAAATACTACTTCCAGGGGAGCGATCGGTGGTGAGCTTTCGTCAAGGTTTGTTTGTAATCCGATCTGTTGTTTTCCGACCTTCTTTGTACAGGGAAAAGGCCCTGAGAACGAGGTTGGTTGTTTTTCTGCACTGAATTTCGGTGGCTTCTGTCGACCTTCATCAGAGTTACAATGAGATGATTGACATTTCAGGCTAAAATGTAACGTTGTATATATGAGATTGCTTGCACTGAATTGAGATTTTCTTTAAAATTAACTATGAGAATTGATTTGGATTGCATTTAAGCGACTGGAACCGGCGTGACAGCTAATATGGTGATAATGTAAGATCCAAAGTTCGTCATCATATTTGCTCTAAAAAATCTCAAGATGATGCTTCTTATTAGTGACACGTGGTATGGACCTTGACGGTTAATTCGTTAGCGTGTGCATTTGCATGTTGACTATGGCTCATGAATCAGTCCTCTGGCAAAGAGAAACAGTCTCAATTGATTATATCATCTAGAGAAGGCTTTACGAAAATTTCTTTCACCGGAAGTGAAAGAAATTGATTGACGTTTTAGTTGCAATTAAGTTCCCGGATTAAAGAAAAAGAGAGCTTACGCCATAAAAAAGAGGAACAAAAAGGAAAAAAGTTGTTGTGGTTTTTTCATCTGGGGAAAATTTTGGAATTTTGGAGCTTTTTGGAACCTAAGGAGTAATATTATTCTGGTCCTTCGAGCCGGATGAAAGGCTTTAAAACTTGGAAATTCTTAATTGAGGAAAAGTGGAATGAAACGGACGTGGACGTGGAGTGGATTTGGGGGGCGCTCGCAGTCGGTGTTGTCTCTGTTAAACGTGAGGAAACTTTGTGGATTCTCCAAAGGACGTTAGTAGAAACATGTCGGACAACGGGGAAAATTCAGCGGAAGACCCTATGATGAAATTGGAAGCTTTAAAAGCGGAAAAACGAAAATTAAAAGCGGCGATAAAAAGACAGCTAAACGATTTGGCGGGCCGAGTTGCTGGCGTTAGCGGCGGAGTTGAACCAAAAAGTCTTGAAGAATCAGAAGGCATTAAAACTACTTTGGAGCGTTTGGAAACAATTAAAGAGAAAACTTTAGAAATATTGGAAGAATTACGGACATTGTATCAGCAACAGAAGGACACTGAAAGGCAAGTTAAAGTTGGAGACGAAGCGGACGAGCCCAACGAACGAGTTGAAGGTGAAGCTAGCGCCGCTCGTCGTGTTATGACAACATTTACACGGAGTATTCATCCGGTAAGTCCACCTTCTTACTCAAGTAATTCTAACACCAGTTTACTGCATAGAAATGGTGAAAGTGGTTGGAATAATGTGGAAAGAATTCGCATTTCAACATTTAGCGGGAACAAAACTGAATTTCAGCACTGGAATGCCAGGTTTACAAGTTGTATAGGTGCAACTGCAATGTCTGCTTAGTTCAAAATGTTTGAGATTGGAGGCATGTTTAGCAGGCGAAGCTTAAGAAAGGTTTAGGATATTCTGAAGTAGCTTATGAGGCGGCTAAGTCGAGGCTATTGAGAAAATACGGTGGAAATCGTTGGGAAATTCAAAGTCATGTAGACGAGTTAACGAAAATGAAACCAATCAGAGAAGAAAATGCCGAAGAATTGGAAAAGTTTGCAGACATGCTAGAGCGGGCAGTAGTTAATCTTCAGGAAAACAATCGAGCGGCGGATTTAGAAGCAGGAACTTTGTATAACATTATCCTTGAAAAACTACCAGTGAAGTTATTGTCTCAATATTTTCGCTGGCTAAAGGAAAACCGGAGAGTCGGGTCTCTCATTACGCTCAAAGATTGGACTACCGAAGAGGCTGAATACCAGATCAGGCCACTGAAATTAAACACGGTTTAAAGTCAGGAAATACAAATGAGAAATTGCATGACAGAAGAAGTAAGTCCTATGGAATCAACCAAACTGACGATAAAAAGAAAGGGACATGCAAGGTTTGTGGTGCAAACCATGCTGTTTGGAACTGTGATGTCTTTAAGAGTAGAAGTATTCTGTAAAAATGGGCTACTGCTAAGAAGCTAGGACTCTGTTACAGGTGTTTAGGTGATGATCACCTTGGTGGGGAGTGCTCCAGAAGTAGAGTGTGTAATACTGATGGTTGCAGGGACAGGCACAACCGGCTGTTACGCGGTAATCGAAATGGAACCAAGCCTCAGTTTCGTTCAATTGGAAGCCAGCCTCACGGAACCCAACCGCAGGGAACCCAGTCGCAAGGAATCCAGCCTCAGAGCACCCAGTCACAAGAATCTCAGCCACAGGCTAACCAGCCTCAACCAACCCAGCCTCAGTTAAAAAGATCATTTCAAGGAAGACGGGAAGTCCAGTTAAACAGAAATGACAACACTCTGACATAGGGAACTCAAGGACAAGGCACTGACAGTACGCCTAGCACGGAGGGGGATGCTAACATCAATTCAACTACGCTCAAGTTACAAGAAATGACACAGGCAGATACAGTGGCACTGCGAACTGTTCCAGCAATCCTGCAGTATGGTAAGAAGAAAATTCTTGTAAATTGTTCCTTGGATAAAGGTAGTAACACTACATATGTTAATGAAGACGTAGTTGAAGAGCTTGGTGTTAAAGGGGAGAAGGAGTTAATAACTGTGAACGTTGCTAATGATAGGCAAGTTAGGAGAAAGTGAACAGTGATCATCGCAGTAAATTTTCCAATTTAAGCAACTGGAAAGAAGAAGCCTGAAAAAAATCTGGGCTTCAACGGGATTCGAACCCGTGACCTCCCCGATACCGGGGCGATGCTCTACCAACTGAGCTATGAAGCCACACATTGGGAGCGAGGTCAATCTACTGAGTTCATATCTTCCCGTGCAGTGAAGTGATGTGAAGTATATATGAAATAATTCATATTTGTACTGCGGTTGCAGTGGGGAGGATAAATATGGAGAACACAGGAGCAGATCACAACACCAGTTTCTGGCATACGTATCACATGTAACAGTTTGGTGAAGTAACACCAACAGAAGAACAGTCTGATGCCTTGAATGCAACTTTGAAGCGCTTCTGGGACCTAGAGACCATGGGGATCACACTTCTGAGATCAGTGATGACTTCCGATGAATCAGTTGCTTGACATAAAGTTAGCTCGTCTATCCAGTTCGAGAATGGCCATTATGTAGTAGCTGTTCCTTGGCGGAATGAGCGACCAAGTCTTCCAAACAACGGGCCTTTGGCTGAGAAGCGCTTAGAGTCCACAGAACTAAAATTGGGAAGAACCGAGAAATAGCAGAGGCCTATCAGAAAGTTATTGAAGAGTATTTAGAGAAGAATTACATTCGCCGAGTGCCGCTAGAGGAACCTAGACCCACCACAGATCGGTTACTTCCTCATTTTCCAGTCGTGCGCGCTGACAGGACTACAACGAAAACGAGGATCGTGTTTGATGCGTCAGCTAAGTTTCAGGGAAAGAGTTTGAAAGGTGAAGCATTGCCGGGACCGAAATTGCAGGCAGACATGTTTAGTATTCTAGTCAGATTTCGAAAGGTACTTGTTGCCCTTGTGGGTGACGTAAGTCAAATGTGTCATCAGCTTGTCCTACCTCTGGAAGACAGACCACTACACATATTTCTATGAAGGAATTTGGATCAGAACAAGGAACCAGAAGTCTACGAATTCTTGCGATACGTGTTTGGAGGGTGTTACTGTCCTTTTTGTGCGCAGTATGTATGGCAGAAGCATGGGGATTATCATAAAGCAGAGTCTCCTCTAGCTGCTGAAGTTGTGAAGAACAGTTGTTACATGGATGACCTCATGCCCTCAGTGGAGACGGGTGAAGCAGCAAAGCAGATGCGACAGCAGTTAACCGAACTTGGCGATAAAGCAGGATTTCACATTCAGTGGGTATCTCAGAAGCCTGAAGTTATCATGGGCATACCTGAAGCTGATCGAGCCACAAAGATGGACCTTGAGAGGAGAGAGTTCCCATTAACGAAGACCTTGGGATAGCGTGGATAGTTCAAAAAGACAAGTTCTCATTTTCCTTTCTCTCACCTCCAGAAGAATTGGTGTTAACAAAGAGAAACGTGTTGCAGAAAACTGCCTCTGTTTAGGACCCCTTCGGATTTCTAACGCCTTTCGTGGTGCGAGCAAAAATGCTGATACAGGAGGCCTGGATAGAAGCTATTGAAAGGGACGAAGAGTTACCATACCATTTGAAAGTGGAATGGGAAAGTGATTCAAAGAACTCGGAGAACTTGCTGCCGTTCGTGTTCCACGGTGTCCAAAGAAGAGAAAGAGGTTCGGGAGGTTACTATCCACACGTTTAGTGACGCGTCGGAGAAAGCCTACGCCGCGGCGTCGTATGTACGCCATGAGAATGAAGATGGGACAGTAAGCACAAGGTTAGTCGCAGCAAAATCAAGGTTAACGCCATTAAAGGCCATGAGTATTCCACGGTTAGAACTCATGGAAGCACTGGCGGGTCTCAGACTAACATTGAAAATTTGTGCGGCATTGGAGATTCCCAGAAACAAAGCCACATTCTGGGTCGATAGCATAAATGTTGGTTTTTGGGTGCAAGGACAGAATCGAAATTTCAAACCGTTTGTATCTCACCGAATTGGAGAAATTCATGATGAGTCCAGTCCAACCCATGGCGCTACGTTCCGACAAAACTTAACCCTGCTGATCTGGAAACTCGAGGAGCCTTTGTCCAAGAGTTAGCAACGGACGACTGTTGGTGGCATGGACCCTCATTTCTACAATGTAAAGAAGATGAGTGGCCAGAAAGGAAATTTGGAAGAGCGCCATAAGCTTACAAGCAAGTTAAGTCGGAGAAACGAGGACAGTTTGAGAGAAACGAGCCAAGCAACAGTGCACAGAGCTATTATGTGGAAACAGTCAAACCAAAAAGCGAACCAGACCCAACAGATTATTCAAAATGGTACCGGATCCAGTGAAAAGGAAAGCTAGAGATCGGGATCTCTTTGGTGCGGGTGACCAGTTAGATTAATCGATATGTAGCAAATGTCAGAAAGCATCAAAAAGATCGAGTACGTGGCGAGTTAACTCCAAGAGAGCTTAGACAAGCCGAAGAGCAAATCATCAAGACCACTCAGCAAGATTGTTTCCCTGACGAAATACAGGCACTTAAAGACAACAAGCCCCTTCCCAACAAGAGTACTTTACTGAAGATTACGCCGAAGCTCTATGGGGATCTCCTTAGATCAAACACGCGACTGCAATATTCAGATGATTTGCCAGACTAGACGAAGTTTCCAATCATCCTTCCAAAGAATGACATCGTTACCAAGTTAATTGTGAAGTATCACCATGAGACGGAGGGTTACGAGATGGGAGTTAACTTTGCATTGAATCATTTGCGAGAAAAGTACTTTGTTGTTCAAGGACGACAGCAAGTAAAGAGATGTATCAAGGAATGCGCGGAATATAACAGGCGATTCAGGGGCTGTCCGGCAAAACAGCAGATGGCCCCATTACCCAGAATTTGATTAGAGATGACTTGGAGACCGTTTACCAATTGTGCAACAGATTTTGCGGGACCTTTGTACACAATGCAAGGACGAGGCAGACCACGGAAGAAGCGTTACTTATATCTATTTGTGTGTTTACAGACACACTGTTGCCACTTAGAAATGGCCACTTTCCTGGAGACGGATGCGTTCTTAAATGCGCTGACAGGTATGGTGGTTCGACGAGGGTGGCCTAAATCGATGCTCAGCGATAATGGAAGCAACTACGTTGGAGCAGCAAGAGAAATCAAGGAGCTCGTGGACTGCATTGACCAGGAAAAAATTCAAAGGCTGACTTTCAACAAAGGAATCGATTGGCAGTTCAACCCACCAGAAGCAGCACACTTCGACGGTGTATTCGAAAGAATGATTAAAGCGGCCAAGAGAGCAATTTCTGCAGTGTTCAAAGAGGCAGACGTCGACGATGAGGAGTTACAAACAGTGTTTACAGGAAACGAGAGTCTGTTGAATTCCAGACCTCTAACTACAGTCAGTGGAGATGTCAATGACGAGCTTGTGTTGACCCCAAACCATTTCCTAATTGGAAAAATGGGTGGGAAGCTAGCTCCCGGTCAATATTCGCAAACGGTGGAGACGTGTGCAGGAGCTGATTCGCAGAGTATGGAGTAGCTGGATGCGAGAGTATTTAACTAGTATTGGTTCACGACACAAGTGGTTTCTACCCAAGGAGAATATCAACGTGGGAGATGTGGTTCTAGTTATTGAACCAGATGTACCAAGAAGACACTGGAAGCTCGGACGAATCGAGGCAGTGTATCCAGGTCGAGATAGATTAGTCAGAGCGGTAGACTTGAGAACAGGAGGAGTTGTGAAGCGACGACCGATTTCCAGACTTTCACCTTTGGAAGCTGAAGTGCCTTAAATGGGCAGAACTTTGACACCAGTTTGCAACAGATGTGCAGCACGAAACCTTACAGGAACATTGGAACAATTTTTCATATTTATTGTTACATGTAAGAAAACTTACAGGAACATTGCAACAATGTTTTCATAGCTAACGTTGGATTTTCAAAAAAAAAGTCATTGTTCGATTTTCAAACCATTGTTAATCCAGGCGGGGGAAAATGGTAAAGATAATTTATTTTCTTTCAAGATACCGGAAATTTCTTTCACCAGAAGTTACGGGCGAAATTATTGACGTTTTAGTTGTAGTTAAGTTCCCGCATTAAGGAAAAGGAGCGCTTACGCCATAAAAATAGGGGGAAAAAAAGGAAAAAAGCTGTTGTGTTTTTTTCATCTGTGGAAAATTTTGGAGCTTTTTGGAACTTAAGGAGAAACACAGGGTGTTGACTAAAAGACATGTGGGCTCTGGGAACGAGATTGTTTTTTCATACACTGTCTTTGGCAGTTTAAAAACATAAGGCACTTTTCAAGTGTTGTTATTTTATTTACACTTTTGAAAAGATAAGATGTACAGTGAACATGTGGTGAAACAATAAGGGAATGAATGAGTAAACGAACGACTGTTTATTTCCCTTAGTTAAATAGTACATACTGAATAGTGTTATATATAAAATTGCTTTGGGAGAAAGACTAAAAAACCCTTACAGGCTTTTACACGGCAGAAGTCCTTTACTTTGCTTACAATTGAAATAAAAACTATGTATTCATTCAAAAGGTATCAGTGAAATCAGTAGTTAACAGATAAATTACAATTATTAGATCTCATGTCTACAATTACGTTAATAAATTTTAATTGTATTCCTATTGAACTATAACTAGTCTAAGATTGGATAAACTGTTTCAATCTCCAATTGAATATTTTTATAGATGATGAATGTTTGATATTTAACGGTATTCTATTGCAGATTTCAATTATGTTGTTTCTTGTAGGGAATTTACCATACTTGGTTCGGCTAAAAATCTTATGTAGATGCTTCGACTCTCTAGTATAATGTTGATGGTTTCATAACCCTCGTTTATGACTATTTTCACTATGGAGTACTTTTTATTATGCTTCAGAACGTAGTTCATTCTAGCTTTTTAAAACCGCTTGGCTTTCATTAACATGTTAACGTTCAACCACGAGTTCAAATGTAAAGTTTCAATTCGTGGCTTCATGTGGCACTGTCTGTCTGCCTGTGTGTCTGTGTGTCTGTCTGTCTGCTTGCCTGTCTGTCTGTCTGCCTGTCCGTCTGTCTGCCTGTCCGTCTGTCTGCCTGTCTGCCTCTCTGTCTGTCTGTCTGTCTATCTGTTTGTTTGTTTGATCCTTTTGGTAATTGTCAGGGTCTTTTAATCAATATTTTGTTCATTGGGGGCGTTTTATGACAGCCTTTTCGAGTCTTACGTTTTAGTTTCACTCACAAACAAATGTAAATAGAGCGGTTTCCAACTCGATGCCGTCGTACCAAAACCAAAGCAATACAGTTACTAGTCACAGCGTATATACACAAACTCAACAAGACAGTTAGAACTGGTATCAAAACCACGTATAACTAGCGCGGCCAAGCCCAGGAAATCTCAACTGACCAATCGGTTTCTGTGTGGTTGAAACTTTTCCCAGAAATACACGAAATCAAAAAGTGCTATGAACTAAAC
>JAEMPF020033588.1:0-7500 GCA_022496165.2 Catalaphyllia jardinei | reverse complement strand
TTTTTATGGAAATGTTGCATTGAATGCTACTAAATACTTCAAAGGACTTACACTGAATGCAGCAACTTTGCTTGCAATGAAAGTGGCAGACAGTATGTTGGTACACTGCAAGCAAAAGAAGCACTCTACTACAGGCAGTGAAACCCTGCCTCCACTGTCAGACAAACAAAAGGCTGGTCTACAGTATGTTGCTGGATATGTTCTACAAAACCTCTATAAGAAACACTGTACAGTAAATTCGGATGAAAGCCAACAAGCTATGGCCATCCTCAAGGCTGGAAAACTGAAAATTGGTGACTCACAGAGGCAGAAGCTGGTATCAACTTTGAATAGAGGAGGGCTTTGGTCAGTTACTTTAGCAGCACAGATGATTTTTTTGAAGACTGAACATTATTTCAGACAATCCACTTTGAAAACTGATTTGACTTTGTGGGTATAACCCATAAATCGACTAGCGACAGTGACATATTGGCCAACTACCATCTCATTGTGGCGGATGCTGGATGCAAACCTGACAGTGATGTTAAGAAGGGTATTTTGCATGACATTGTGAGCTTGTATGTAAGAGTGCGCTCATTCTCATATGCTAAAGACATAGTCCAGCGGTATAAAATTAAGGCTAAACAAATTCAGGGCAGGTCTCTACGTAAAGAGATCAGCAGAAGTTACCAAGAAAATGAACACCAAAGGCAGGAGTGAAACAGTAATACTTGATATAATGATATAAACATTGATATTTACTACCCTGGTGCTATACATTGTAGTTATCATTTGACTGAAAACACAGCAATTCAGTTAATTATCATCGTGTCAAGTTTGAGTTCAGTAAAAAGCAGTGCCAAAGTCAGCAAAGTCCACAATGTTGTGAGTTGTTCGGGTACAAAAATGTTATTCTAAATCAAACACATGCTATCATGTCAGGAATTATGTAATATACCTCTGAAAGTAATGCTGTAAAAAATGATAGGTCCTAAATAAAATAGGTTTAATAATGATGCACCGGATGTTTTTCAATCACGTGAGAGAATATAAAAAGAAATGCATCATTATCAGGGATCGAAAATTAACTTTTTTATAAAATTGCAAGCAGGTGACTAACTCAAAACTCAAACTGATAAGTGGGAAGTCACATCCTGGTTATCTAGCATGTCGAGTGAATGATGTGAATGAGCATTAAAAATACATGTAAATTTGCTTAAAATAATGAAAGGTCTCAAAATGCATAGTTCAATTTGATGGTTACCATTCCCCCTCCCTTGCCAGTCCTTGGAACAAATCTGCTCCTTCCGGCCCGGGGGTGGGGATTCTTTTAAGCATTCTTCCTGTCCTGGAGTGGGAAATGGAACATCAAGTGTAAAAAAAAAAAATGGGGAGGGAGAGGGGGATAACAGTTGGAATTGAACCACGCATAAGTAATCAAGCTCTAGATCCAACCACCATTATGAAATTAGAGTGTAATTTTGCCTGCACAAGTTATATTGTTTGCACTCTCACATGGCTACAAGTAATAAAAAGCATGCATTTCACTTCTGTTCAAAGACAAAACAGTTAATTTTCTTCTCTACTTTTCTTTCGGGATGGTAATGGGTAATCTGTGACTTCAGTCCATGACTTGCGCTTGTCTTTTCTCCCTCGAGTATTTCCACTCTGACAAGATATTGTCTGTTGAATGCGAATAACATTGCCATTGTAGCCAAATGTGCAAATTTCGGGATTGTCGTTTCGTCTACCCAGTTTGCGCTGACTTCCAAAGTACTCTTCGACTAGATCCTGGCAGAAATGTTCTCTCAAGACATACTCCATACCCTCTTCTAGCAGAAACTTGCAAACCTCGATCACAGAATGGACAGTTATCTGGAATCCTTCATAGGTCTGCCATGAGATGAACATCTTGCCCCTGGCTGTTCGGGTGAAATTCCCTGGTCTGTGTTCAGTACTCTCCTTCCACTTTCTAAGATATTCCAGAAACCCTCTCAACCACTGGAACCTACAATAATATTATTAAGATAAATTTAATTGTTATTTAAACAAGATATTTTTTCATTTTTGATTGGTTTGGCAAAAAGTCCTGAGAACCCATTTTTGAAAATGCATTTTGTGTTTTTAGAGCTCTGGAAATATTTTGGATTAATTTTAAAACAATTAAATGAATTTGGCTTTTGTATGACAAGCATAATATGCAGATCTAGGAGGATACTATCTGCATAATTTTTCATATCACACCCAGCCTCATCTAATAATTGCCACTTATCAACTTACTGTAAATCACGTTTTATCTAATCTTCACTAATAAACTTATATGTATTTGTATTAATGAATGCCAGTATACTAATTTATTTTTTAACCAAACATCTAGATTTGAGAAAGTGTTTTATTGCCACCCTTGCCCCCCCCCCACGCCCACCCAATACACAGTTAAACAGTTAAACAGAAAGAGTAATTTCTGTTCGTATTTTTAACAACATTCAGATTACCTTTCATCATCAGTAGATCTGTAGGGTGCAAGAAAGCGCTTTCGCTTTCTCTCATGTTCTCTCAGACTTCTGACATTGAGACAATCAAAGAAACTGTCTACCATTGCACAGAACTTTGAAGTTGCTGCTGCTTCCTTGGGACCGAATGACTGAAGCACTGCTGCTACTGAGGTACTGAGAACTTGAGCTACTAGATTCACTCGCATGACAGAATACGAGCTCTGATTGATATGGTCATCTGTTAGCTTGGGTAGCAACTTTAAACCATTGTCAATGTCTTGGTGAAATAGTTGAGCAATGTGTTCCCACAGAATGAACAGTCCATCGTTCCACATGTATCTAGTGCAAGTGCCAGAGCAAAACCCTCTGTTCGGGGAAGCACCATCGGAGGTGGTGGCAATTACCCATAAATTGCAGCTTCTTTCAAGGATGCAGACTGCTTCCCAGAATATGGGCATCAACTGTGCAGCAGTTACACCATTTGTTGAAAAGTATGCCAAACAAAATTTCAACTCAGTGCACACACCACGCACAAGGAGTGCCAATGCATGTGTTGCAAGATCATCTGACTTATCCAAAACTGCACAGTTTAAGGCCTGATCAGCAAGATCAGTAAAGCCAATCAACTCGCCTGTAACCTTGACAAAAACAAGGTTTGATTGCACTTTCATCTCATCAAACAACAAGACAACATAGCGTTGAACATCAAAATACGATTCAGTGAGAGACTTAAGCTCCTGAACAATTTGCTTGTTAAATCCCCTTTCAGGCCTGATAGCATTCCTGTAATCCTTGAGACGTCTTTGGCTTGGAAGTACCAATACCTTGCTATTACGGAGTTCCTCGTAGCAAGAGGGTGACTTTGCTGCAAGTGACAGGCAAAAACGAATGATCATTGGATTGTACCGTACACCAGTAGAACTACTTGAAAATAACTTTTTTCTGTTGCTCCCAGAACAGCTTCATGAATGGGGTAATTTCAGCATCATCAGCTGAATTGAGAATCTTAGAAAAGTCATTGCTAAGTTCATGGTCTACTTCAATGTTTGTTTTCACAAGTTCTGCACGCATCTTATTCACCTCTCTTTCTAGTTCCGCACATTGTAACCGCTGCCCCTGCAAAGTCAGCTTAATTCTTTCAGGGTCTGTCTTAGACACCGGTGCTTTAAGATGGGCAGGTTTCAACTGTCGCTGTCCTTTGCATTACTGGTACTTCTTGCAGATACCAAGTACTCAGTACAAGTTACACATGCAGAGTCCCGTTCACAAAGGAGCAAGCAGCCCTTTGCTCTCCAATATGCCTCATGTGGAAACTGCTGACTGTCGTCATCCACCACCAAGTCTTGATTCAAAGGAATGACATGATGGTAAAGTTTACTTGTCATTTCAAAAGCATTGACTCCACCACATAGCTTATATGCCTCCAACTCTTTCACAATCACAGAGACAGTTACATTGCGCATCGTTCATCGGTATCTTAGGTACAGGTCATGATCCTCCACAAGATATGATCCAAATACTTTCACAGTAAAACACAGACTTTCATCAATGATTATCTCCAGCTCTGGCAGCAGAAAACGCTCGACGTGCTTCCTGAGAACAAGTCTGTCCGCAAATAACTTGTGGTTCCACTCATAAATAGTTCTTAAGCCTTTCACTCTTTGACGCAATTCATTGAATGTCTTGTAGTAAACACTACTCGAAGGTTGATCGCAGTCTTTTACCACCGATCTGCCAGGTCTTGGCGTTGGCTTGGTCGTTTCGTGACTCTTCTCCGGCATATTCAGCGTTGGTAGCGCACCGAATCGTGGTTTCTTCTTGGTCATTTTGTCTTACTGAACTATAAACAAAAATAAAGAGTTAAAATCAAGACTCGAAAACCATTAAAATCAACAGAATAGCGAGCTTATAGAGAGGCCAAACTGTGAACAGTGCGAAAACTAAGTGTAAATAAACGCGCAAATCGTACGAGTTATGAAAACTATACTTACAGATTTCAATATCTTCAGCTGCAAAATGCTTCTCACAAGTGAAGACACGGTCTTTTTCTATCAGCTCCCTGAAATTCTGATCCAAATCCCTCGTCTTTTTGATCTCTCCAAGCCATTCCTTTCTCCATGTTAAATGAGCTTCGTCCTTCGCCGATGGCAACTTCCATATACCAGTTTCCTTCGTTCTTCGACAAGATTCGCAGCCAAATATTGCGCAGTTTTCTCCTGGCATCACTTTCTCTTTAAACTCTTCTCATTAGATTTCGAAACATACACAGAAAGTGCAAAAAATATGTCAAATAAAGCGCGACTTGTAGCAAAGTTACGTACGAGTCGCCATCTTGTTGATCTGTGTGTGCAGGGTCAAGATCACGTGACTAAGCGAAAACCATAACAAAGAGATATTCCTTTGAAGTCCGCCGGCTTTCATAACCAGTCTCCTCTATTAACTATGCTCACAAGAACCTCTCGAGCAATTTGACGTTTACTAAGCCCGTCGTGATGCAGGTCTAATATTCTGTCCCTGTACATCGAAGGCAAAGAAAAGACCATTGTCGTATATTCCCCCGTTGATGTTTTGTCGTAATTGAACATCAGCTGCAGAAAAAAAATTAATGTGCAACGGACATGACAATTTATTGTGAATATTATACATATTAACTTTGAAAAATATCAAAAAAGGAAGCTTACAAGTATTCCGATGTTCGTTCATTCTCAGTCAATCCCAGATTTCAGTGAGGAAATCGGCAAACAAATTTCAAAGAATTGAAAATAGCGCGCGGCTTACAGTAAAACGGCGGCAAATTGTCGCTGGTAAATGCCTATTACTCCGCCCATTCACCTACGCATTCTGATTGGCCATCTGATATGGAAGTTGTCAAAAAGATGTCAAAAAGTTGTCAAAAACTTTCCAGTGTGGCAACGGTAAGGCGCGTAGCATTGTAAATTCATATCACAATTCATTTTATATTCAAGGACACATGGGTCTTCTGCAGATGTGGTAAGGGTAGTATCATCTGCATACATCTGGGATTTGAAAACAAATTATATGAATGGAGATCATTAATATAAATAGTGAATAAGAGAGGGCCTAAAATAGACCCCTGTGGAATACCGCATGTTATATTACAAAAATCAGATTAAACTCCATCAATAAACGTGTGTTTTCGATCAGATAGATAGGACTGGAGCCAGTTAAGAGATTCAGAGCTGACCCATAGAGTTTAAGCTTTCCCAAAAGGATAGCCTGTTCAATGGTATCAAAAGCTTTTTTTCAAATCCAGAAATATCACACCATTTAAAAGACTGTTCACCATTCTCACTACTGTTTGTTTGTTTGAACTTCATGTAAATATGCTTAAATATCGTCAATGCAGATTTTTCTTAGAATTTGCCAGGAACCTCAATAACCCCGCACAATTCCTCACACAATTGAATCAGATTGAGCTCCATCAATAAACGTTTGTTGCTTTTGGTCAGATAGATAGGCCTGGAGCCAGTTAAGAGATTGAGAAATGACCCCATAGAGTTTAAGCTTTCGCAAAAGGATAGCATGATCCATGGTATCAAAAGCGTTATTTCAAATCCAGGAATATCACACCATTTAAGAGACTGATGGCCATTATCACGACTGTTTGTTTGTTTTAACTATGTGTAAATATGCCTAACTATCGTCAATGCAGATTTTTCTTTGAATTTGCACAATTCCTCACACAAATGAAGTTTTAATTTTCCCATACAATTTGTTTCCAAAATCACACAATGCTATTTTTTATGTGCCCGACTAGAAAGCAAATTAACTTGGAAGATATTTAATTCAAGTTACCGGAAGTCTTATCTTTAAAAATTTGGAGATTAATAGATTTTGTGCGAAGCTACGAGTCCAAAAACGTTTTTGTATTTTGCTCGTTTTATTGCAATACGATTTGTATCACTGCCGATGTGCTAAATATTTTTGTCAGTACCGCGATCGGCTCAGTTGTTATCGCACGAGCACGAGCTTACCTGGCTCACTTGCAAGAATATAATTCGAGGACCGACCCTTTAGGAAAAAGATCGACATCTTTGTACGCGAGATGAACATTTAAGACGCGATACTTGCCAAATTTTCTTCGCAAAACACCGAATTCTGTTATGAGCAGGCAATCCAGTTTCCGCGCTCTGCGCATGGAACGCCTGGGACCATGACCCCCTTTTTGCGTGAAAACGGTATGCATTTTCTGACTCGGACTTTCCTACTGAAGCTCGAGTAATAAAATGACGACAAACACACCATTCCCAAAAATCACTAACAGCTTTACTACGAGTAACATTTACTGTTGATAAAGCCAATGTCCAGTAATAATGACAAAGAAAGAAACAAAAAAAGCTAACTTCATACAACGCATGTGTACATCGAGCTTCCGTTTGGATTGTCTGCAACGCTTCTCGCCAAAAGCTGTCAAAGCATTCAACAACCCAGAGTTTCCCTTCTTTGGTAATAGCTGCATTCTACAAATTATCCACTGACAAGTCTTTCCACTTTCCATAACGAAAGTATCTAACTACATCGAGCTCGCAGCACGCCGACCAGCCGCTATGATTCGAAAGCAGATTGAATTGGTGTGCGTGTT
Organism: Catalaphyllia jardinei; assembly: GCA_022496165.2. Classification (NCBI taxonomy): domain Eukaryota; kingdom Metazoa; phylum Cnidaria; class Anthozoa; order Scleractinia; family Caryophylliidae; genus Catalaphyllia; species Catalaphyllia jardinei. Next base: position 423 of record JAEMPF020033588.1, on the reverse strand, counting down.
GCTTTATGGGATACAGCATTAAATTTCTTCTCCCAGTCCCTCGCAATGACGTCACCTGGAAGATGTAAACAACAACAGCAATGATTATTATAACAAAATACAATAGAAAAAGTCATCAGAACTTCTTTCAAAGCAAACGTATTTGGTGTGCTTGCATTAACCATATCTGTAAGTCTCACTATCTTTCCATCTGAGTGGCTGGCTGCCCGAAACTGCCTTTCCATTATTCTGCCTTTTTGTCTATCATTCCTTGTCTCTCTTTGTCTGTCAGTGGTTCTTTTAAGCCAAACTTACAACAGCAAGGGTACATATGAATGTTGTGCCGCGTAGCACTATGGACACAAATGATGTAACAGAGAATTAACTCTGAAGTGTAAATTTTAGTGCTCATTTAACCCATGAATAACCCACTGGGCGTTAGCC
>JAEMPF020033586.1:0-10629 GCA_022496165.2 Catalaphyllia jardinei | reverse complement strand
TCATTGCCTTCATTAATGTAGCGCCTAATGTGGCTCTTCAAGGCGGCAGCTCGGCGGTCACATATGTCTTTCCTAGCTTGGGCCTCACTGAAGTCATAACGAGCTATGCGGACACCAACTCGCTGTCCAAGGCTTGGAAGACTGAGAAGAAGAAATGCGCAGTGATAACAGCCTGCGTTGTCAGATCTCAGGAAAGCTTCATTCAGTCTAGATTTCTGTCGCTTCATGGTGGTTAGTGAATCTTCGATGATGGAGGCAATGCTGAACCAGTTTTGATTGCATTCATCAAATAAGTGGATATATGTACGTGTCTGAAAATCATAATAGTAAAGCATTTTTTTACCGTGAATAGTGCGCCAAGGGACCTGGTCACAGTCAAGAGCTAATGGAGTATTAACCTGCGCATTTTGACTTGAAACAGAGATAACACCCGGGAAGGTCTGCTTTTTTCGAGAAAGTTTATGGCCTTTTATTTGGATTAAAAATGTACTCCGTCCCATGCGCTTTTGCGCGCGCTTACGTGCGTCGCCAACATTTTATTAATTGCAATGAAATGTTGAAATTCACTATTAGGAATTTAAGCTTTCGAGTCTTTTCTCGGCCTGGCATTCTTATCAGTTATCCAATTTTGCAATCGGTTAGCGCAACAAAGACCGCGCTCACGAGAAACTAGTTTATAGTGGTCAGTGAGCGATAAAGACAGAACATAAGGCACATGATTTCTACCTCAATTGTTCCATCTTCTGCTTTAGTGATGGCCACCGAGAGATGCCAGGACTTCCCCTTCTTTCCATACCAGTCGCGCTGCGTTTCACGAAAGCTGGTGGGAATAAACTTCATCGCCCAGTCCATTATTAGCAGCACTTGTGATGGTTTCAGGCTATCAACAATTTCGCTCTTGGCCGCATCCTGGTGAACTGAACGGAGAACGTGCGACTTCCAATCTTCTATGCTCGGCGCAGCGCAGCTCAAATCATGCTGTAACTCCTCTCGTTTATCAGGACTAAAAAGGGAAAGAGTATCTTGTCGACATCACGGCGCGATAGCGTCAGAAATTTTTCTATGGAGCCGTTTTATCAAAAAATAATGATGACTCTCTCACTTTTTTCGTAAACTGCGTTTCGTTTAAAACATGTTCATTAGGTTTAGAACCACCCAAAGCAATTTAAAATTTCTAACTGAAACCCATATAAAGCGCCCTGGGGATTAGGTTGTTAGTTGACAATAAATGCTAAACTCTGCTTTTCTGTCACAAAGATGTTCTTACCTTAGATGTACTTCACCTGAATCCAACGCTATTTGCAGATCTGAGACAGCATTCTTTAGGTCTTCGCACCGGTCACAGGTTATGGTATGCTGATGTTTGCACTGACCGTTGTACTCTTTCTCTGTCCTACTGAGGGCGAACACTCTGCAGTGATCTGCGCACGGGGATTCGTTGGCTGTGTGGATCTTGAAATCCGTCTTCAGATACTGCCGGCCCGCAGTAGAATGTTATCGGCCATTGTGCTATCCAGTCAATATTGATACTCCGTCAGCTTATTAAAAGGTGTGACAACTCGTGCACCTACAATAATAATGGAAGGTGTTTGTATCTCACCGGCTTGTTTGAGTTGATGAGTGATGTCTTCAAGAGTGGCGAGCGCCTGTACCCCATCTGTCTGAGTGCTATCAAGACCGGCTAACGATTTCTTTAGTGAGGCCCCACAAACCTGAAGAGAAACAAAATACTTTGGTTTCAAACTAATTTCTAAATGCAAACCATTACTACTACTACACCACTACTACAACTACAATTAACCCTGCATGATCAAAATTCGTCCTTTACGAACGTTTTGTAATCCGTACCTTGATTATATTGAAGAGCGTGGAGCGTCCGAGAGGCTCAAAATTGGACTCTACACAAAAGTTCAGGTACATGCGCACTAGGTGGGAGGATATAACTGTGCGCACCATGTTCGGGATCTCTAAGCTTTCTCCACTCTCCAGTTAAAGAGTTCTGGTGCCATATGCCACGTCTTGAAGAACGGATGGACTGGACAAAAAGTCAAGAAAGTGGTCAACTTTCACAGCATCAAAACGGCATCTGGTGATCCTTGGTGGGTCAATGGGTTGCCCGGGCTTAGTTTGGAAAGCGTGCTTCCTTGCCTCGTCGATTCTCCATTTTGAGAGACCCGGAATCAAAGCCAATAGCTCGCTCTTCGAGTAGTCGTTCACGAAAATCGACAGGATCTGCTGTCTAGTGTACCAATTGGCGGCTTCCTCATACAGAATCACCAGTCTGGTAACCAGCGTGTCTTCGACTATACCCTCGGCCGCTTGTAAACGAATCTGCCGTTGCATGACTTGGTGGTAGAGCCAGGAGGCGTTGCCAGGGGCAATGGATTCAAGCACGCCTTCGATAGCCTGCTCCGCTTTTTTCCGGTAGTAGCGCTGGGTTCTGGATGACATAGTCAGAACGTCACATTGGCACTGTGACCTCACCGGGCTGACCCTTCCTTCAGTAGCCATTCTGAGGAAATTATTAAGGTAGTAAAGGCGGTGCTGTATTCGAGGGGTGGGCCCCCATTCTGCCGACGTCTCTGCTGCGCCAAGAGACTCCTGGGATCCAGACGACGCCCGCGACAAAGTGTCTGAATGGCGGTCGCTGGGGTCTGAGTCGCGATCGCTATGCTGGAAGAGAAAAAAGCTGTATCTAGGAAAGGTCTAATTATTCCATCAGTTGGGCATTATTGCCGTATAGTCAGCGTGCACAAGTTTTACATTAAAGAATTCCTGTTGGCCGGTATGCGTTGCGTCCGTTGGCTTTGTTTATGAACGCTATATGAATCTGCTCAAACCTCTCTAAGATTAATAACAGGAGTAGAATGAGCTTTGAATAGTAATTGTTACGAGTTATTGATGATTATATTTTATTAAATTTCGCGCTATATGCTTCAAATGAAGTTCGATTAATGAGAGTGAGCAACATTCGAAACCACGACCGCAAAGCATACTTGAAGACAGGCATTCTTTGAAAGGAGACAATTTTATGACTCAACCATATAGTGACTCTCAGTATAAGAACCAATTTTAACGAATTCCGATTTTGTTCAAAGTCTATGCAAATTAGTGCGAGGACCAGCATTACGCCCAATACATCAAGCAACAACGACCCCTCTCCCTTCTTTCCTGATTTGTTCTAAAGATCAGTGGATTATGACAACAATTACAAAGCAACTGACGCAAACGTCCCACCCCTTTGAAATCAGTAAACTCATTCACACACTGCCGAAGAAGAACAAAAAAAAAAACTCCTTTCCCACTTGTGTATATATTAATAAAACAATTGACTAAATTTGTGTATGAGTCAATCATTTGCCCCATGTAAGGGAATCCGGATTCCGGAATCTTAGAAAATTTTGCTAGTGGAATCCGGAATCCCACTAATGATTGAAAAAGAACTCAAGTTCCACTGACAAATACTGGAATACAGTGACTGGAATCCTGTCTTGATTCCCTTACATGAGGCTAAATCATCAAGAAACCAAAGCATGTATAAGTACCGTATTTGCCTTCAGTGATCACGCTTACCTGAGCCTACGGGAACCAAAACGTCCCACGTCCCCTTTATCTCTTTCGACATTTTCAAGTTCACCCCTCTGGATACTTTACCCTTACGGCGACCATGAAGCGGATGCTGGCATTTTCTTGAAGGACAATACTTTACTCCAAGTAAAACGCGATGTTTTGGGCAAATAACCATATCCTTACCCTCCTCGTCAAACAAACCGACACGAGCAAGTATCAGCTCTTTCTCATAGGCTACACATGATTGTGTTGTTTGCAATTCTGTCAAGTGCGCCTTTACATCACTGACGCAAGAATTCAAAGGAAAAAACTGTGTACGATCGGGGTATCTAGTTGATACGTCACACTCACTGGTACAGTGCACGGCAAAAGAGCACGAAAACTGCGACATCGTTTTTAATGAGAGACCTTTTCACCTCTACATCGATCAGCGCGTGTGATGAACACTTTGAAATATCCATGCCCGTGCACGCTTTTTTCCAATCAACGGTCTATTTATAGAAAGCGTGTGAATCTCAACTCTGGGCTGTTAGGTCTATTACAAATCCTAAGCCCGAATTCAACATTTACGATCACCAAACCTATATATACATATATAATTTGGTTTTATCAACTGAGTTGATAATGTGAATTAGCCACCGTAAAGAGATTCAGAAGCTGACGTTTCGAGCGCTAGCCCTTCGTCGGAGCGAATCGAGGAATTGTGGGTTGTGTGTGGTTTATATACAGAAGTGTGGAGCTACGCTATTGGTTGGTGCCTGGCAACGTGAAAAACAGAATAAATTAGTTAAATGAAAAACGTTCGTTGATACCGTGAGGATTAAGAGTGCCGATTTGAAAAATAAATTTTTGTTCTAGAGTTTTGCGGCTTTCTGTGCTTCCTTGATGTAGGGAGAGGCCGCAGACTGTCATATGTTGCGTAGAATGATTCGGCAGATTAAAGTGTCTAGCGACCGGTTTAGATGCGTTTTTGTCGTCTTTCTCTACGTCACGAAGATGTTCTCGAAATCGGTCGCCTAGTCGTCTACCTGTTTCGCCGATATATAACTTTTTGCAAAGGGTGCAAGTTATACAGTAGATGACATTGGCTGAGGTACAGGTAAAATGATCAGTGATCTTAATGGATCGCTTGGGTCCCGACAATTTTTCAACGTTGCAAATGAAAGGACATGTTTTGCATCGTGCGCGTGCACATTTCAGGGTCGTAACGAGGTATATGGGATCAGGGATCAAAGGCCTAAAAAGGGCCGGGATCAGGGATCATAGCCCCGGGATCTGGAATCACGACGCGTGGGATCGGGATCAACAGTGTTTTTCATGGAATCAGGGATCAGGCTGTCCTAGATAACCATTAAAATATCACAATGCGCTTTTATTGTGATTTAACAGCTTGATTGATGTTTTGAGATTGCACGATTTATTTCAAACTGCATTTCATGGCATTTGATTCATTGATTGATCTGTTGATCGACGAACACAGTACTGTTGTGGCTAGTCACGCAATCGTTAATAACTTTTTGAAATATTTCGTCTCACTCACTCTGTTATGTCATATAATATGTCATATGACATGATTTGATCACGTTGGCCCTTTGTTGGATGTTGTTGACCTTTCGACTTCGCGGCTTAGCGCTATTATAGCCGGGTTGTACTCGAGAGATTCACCCGGGGAGATTCATTACATCTTTTCAGTTACATTCAATATATCAATTCTCCATGGGAAAAAGGAAGAAGAAGGACACTGAGAAGGACGATCGCTCATTAAGACGGTAAATTTTGATTTAAAGCCTTTTTCAGCTGTTTGCTTGTTAAATTCTGCAATATTTTTGGCCAAATGTAATTTCATTCATTCCAGATCACGTTCTTGGTCACCCAAACGATACGACCGAAGCTCAAGGCGCTCATCGAGCAGGTATTAAAGTGTAATTTTTCTTGGTGTGGTCTGACTGAACGTTGGGATAATAATTGGCATAACTACATGCGAAATTGTTTTTAAAAAGCGAAAGAACCAGCCCTAAAACTGATACTGAACACGTTCTGCTGACATTAGCTCCAGGAGGGAATCAGGAGTCATGCGGAAATTGTTCAAACCCCTCTTCAAAGTCTTCAAACCATTCCATGTATTTCATAGTGATAAAATGGTGCCCTTTTTAGCCGTTTTACATCCTTTTAAATTATAGAATTGCTACTCAAATCAGCATCAAATCCATGGTTTCCATTTGGCACGCTTCTAAACTTAATTAATAACATTTAATATTTAACGTGTCGAGCAGGTCTCGGCGGTCCAGGTCGCGATCACGTACACGAACCTCAACTGCAAGGAAGCATCATCACCGTCGCTTTCATGGGAGAAGAAGGTAAAGGTTGTTTTTGTTATTTTTTATTTCCATATTTGCCACGATTTGTTAACCTTTTTTGGAGCTGAAATACGTCGCATGAATAAGAAAGATATTTGAAGCTAGGTTATATTAGTTTGGGACGTCAGAGTTCGTGAGAGAGGGGAGGGGGGGGGGGTCTGAGGGAGCCTGCGTTCGAAAAGGAGGGAGAGGGAAAAGCGAGAAGTGCGCGAAGCTGTTCTCATGCTCTTCTAGCTTTCCACGCTCCCTCCCCTTTTGAACAGCCGCCATGCAGGCTAATCTTAGCACACAATATGTCTGTGCGCGGCTAATATTAGCTTGTTTCTACTTGATTTAGGTCCTCGTCATCGCCAGCTATTCCCCCGAGAGAAGGTAATTGCAAGTTTTACTTAGACTGAAAAAGCTACAACGTATCACATGTAGTATATTCTGTTGTTGCTAAATCTTTATTAAGCCCAGTCCATTAACTACCGTTAGGGTTGCTTGAGTAGGAAAATGTAAGTTTGAAATAAACGTAACAAACTTGGATTACCAAGCTTGATGCATGTATACAGAAATATTGTTACATTCGAATGTGCATTTCATACCCATTTCAATGGCTCACAGTCACATTTTTTTCTATTTAATAAAATGATTTTGGAACAGGAAGGAGAAAACAGAAAGGAGGAGGGAAAGGCAAAGTTCGATGGAGCAGTATGCTGTTTACAGTAATGAAAAGTCGACAGCTGTCAGGTAAGAATCAAACACCTTTTTACACTGATTTAGTATCACGGCAGTGAACGTTGCTAAGGCATATTTCTATGTCGAAGCTGTTTTATAGACTGGTATTACAAGCGATTAATATCTCCATTGATTGTACATCTTGCGAGTAAAACAAACTTTTATACGCTACGATGCCCTTTTCATGCTATGGTGGGTCAATAAATTAACGTTCTGTTCACATATGCCATTTTCCACACAGTGCTACTCAGGTGTCTTCTATTGAAACCGTAATCACAGAGGAATCAAAAGCTATACGGGGCATTCCAAGACAAGATTCAGGTGAGTTCTGCTTTTATTTATAAGTTTTAAGTTGTTATAAAAATGGTAGATCTTTCATAATCCAAACACTTACGAAAAACAGAGGTTATTGGTAAAAGTTTCACCAAATGTTGTAATCTGTAAACAATCTTAGATAAAGCTCGATGTTAAGTGGTTGTTTGCATTATAGTTAAATGTTATATTTAAATTAATTTTACACTGAAACGACTCAAATAACAAAGCAATCGACAAAGCCACTATTCTGCGGTTTTTGGTTATTGCAGCAGAAACCTCCGTCTCTGCGATGCCCATTAAGCTACTCAAATGGCCTCCCACTGTTTCTGGAATGTTTGCAGCTGACGCAAAAAGAACCCTAGAATTAAAAATGGCTCCCACAGCTCCCTCCTTAGATGAATGCAAAGAAATGGTCAAACAGGCTTATGGCAATATGTCTTCCATCAAGATTTATTACCATGACGGTTTTGAAGTAATGCCCATTGTACGAAAAAAAGACAATCTTGTGAAGTACTGAACAATTTTCGTGCAAGTTACTCGATTTCTTTTAACTATCGAGTCATGATTGAGTACTGAACGATAAATTTCGTAAAACGTTATTTATACCAGGAATCTCCTGCAATTCACTGTCGTGGTATATACTTAAACAATTATTTACCTCATAGCCGGTAAAATATACATTGCTGTTCATGTTCACCTCCAGTCCCTTACTGAGTAATTGTAAAATATTTTACATTATTGATTCTTTTTTCAACCAATAATGATCGTCATACACAATTCCCCTACATTGCAAGAAAGAACAGTAACGAAGCATTAGATCAATCGATTTGTAAATTACTATATGTCGATGAATTAGACAGAATCACGCAAGTTTTCCTTGATTATTTAAGCACCTAAAAATACTTACAATTAGTGCAGTGTCCTTTCAAGCGCTGATTGTGAGACATTGAGGTCTACAATGGACGAAGTCGAACAGGAGAAATGGAGATCAATCGAGTTAATTCAGGTAGGCATCTAATGCTTGGATAATTATAATTAATAACGAACTTTGGGAACAGTGTTTTCCTTTTAAAAGAAATTACAGACAGTTCTATCTTCCACTGGCACGATTACTGTCGTTCAGTTATCAAGTTTTTATGAAATTGAGGCAAAACTATGAGGAAAATCTCGTGGGATCAACAAATTTTTGCGGGTTCAGGGATCAAAATTCTCATCGTTTTCGGGATCAGGGATCAAACTTTTGGGTAAAAATATGGGATCATTTACGAAAAAATATACCTCGTTACGACCCTGACATTTAAAAGTACCGGGTTGTTCACTCGTTTGAAAAGCACTTCTGACTAAAAAGTTACCTATGTTTTTGTCGCGTTTGAATGAAATTAATGGCGGTTGCGAAAAGATTCTGCCAGTATCGGGATCATTTTGAAGTAATTTAAAGTTTTTTAGAATGATGGATTTAACTGCGTGGTTGTGAGGGTGAAATGTGAGAGTGAATGGAATTCTATTGTTATTCTCCTTCTGAGACGTTTGTAGTGCTGACTGCCGATCAATTTGTTGGGCGCGATGATGGCCTGCTTCAACAACAGAGGCAGGATAGCCACGTTTGTCGAAAAACTCGCACATTTCTTCTGATTTTAAGGAAAAATCAGAGTCTACACTACAAAGGCGACGAAGTCTAAGAAATTGAGAATAAGGAATGGAATTCTTGACATGTGATGGATGTGAAGATGAATACAACAAATAACTATGAGAATCTGTGGGTTTGTAGTGCACACTGGTGCATAAACCGTTGCCTACGACAAAAACCTTAATATCTAGAAATGCTAAAGAAGTATCGGAAATTTCCCAGGTATATTTAAGAGCCGGATGAAACGAATTAACAGCAGTTATAAATTGATTGAGTTCCTCTCTGGTGGAGGAAGTGGCGCCGACACAGTCGTCAATGTAGCGACGGTAGAGGTCAGGTTTGGGGCCGTTGTATTGATTGAAAAATTGGTGTTCGATGTAGCCTACGAAAAGATTGGCGTAGCTGGGTCCCATTTTGGTACCCATGGCCACACCATTGATTTGTTTATAATAACTGTCGGCGAATGAAAAACAGTTTAGTGTTAAAACTAGTTCAGCCAAGCGGAGCAGTGTTTCCGAGCTTGGTTCCTTAACAGTACGTAAATCAAAAAAATGTTTGAGGGCTAGAAGACCTTCGCCATTAGGGATGACGGTGTAAAGAGATGTAATATCCATAGTGAAAATAAGTTTGTCTTCGCCCAGGAAATTGAAATCGCGAAAAATTTGGAGTGCGTGTTGACTGTCTTTAACATATGACGGTAAAGATCTGACGATAGGTGCCATAATTTTGTCCAAATAGCTTGAAATGAGTTCGGTAGGGCAACTACATGCAGAGACAATAGGTCGGCCTGGGTTGTTAGGTTTGTGAATTTTAGGTAAAAAGTAAATACATGAAGTTCTAGGAGTTGTGATGATGAGATTAGTAGCAGTAGCCGGCAATTCTTGTTTGACTATAAGATCATTAATAGTGCTCTTGACAATTTGTTGGTTAGTGGAAGTGAGATCTTTTTCGACTTTAGCATAAAAGGAGGTGTCAGAAAGTTGCCGCAAAGCTTCTTTTTGGTAGAGGTCGGCCCGCCAAACAACTAAAGCGCCGCCTTTGTCGGCCGCTTTCACAATTATGTCTTTGCGCTTACTAAGATTTTTTAGCGCCGCGCTCTCTTCCGAAGTAAGGTTGGAAAATTTGGTGTTTCGATTGAAATTTAGTTTGTTGATCTCGTGACGGCATTTATTGATAAAAAAATCTAAAGAGGCAAACTGGCCCTCTGGGGGAGTCCACTTCGATTTTCGAGTCTGGAGTGTCTCGAAAATATCTTTTTCCGAGGTGTTAGAATCATCCTCTTTATCATGGAAAACTTAATGATGAAAAAAAAATGAAGTGCGTATCCTGTGGTGGGCCAAGTTTTTATTTTTTTTATTTTAGCGATTGGATAGAAATGATTCTATTTCATCAAAGTGTAAGGTGTGCAACCATTTTGTGGCATTATTTGTCTGTTGCTGTGCGATAATTACCGAATTAGCGCGTTATAATGAAAAGGAAATTGACACTGGTACCCTGTGGTGGACGACCTTTTTGCAGTCTTCCTGTGGAATAATTAAATGAATGCCCAAAGATTTTTTTGCAGATATTGTTAGTATGAAGTCCCGTCTTGTAGACGGTATGCTCCGTTTTTTGAAGTATGCTCCGGCATTGGAGATATTTTGGCCTAAACTTTGGATATTTCAACAGTTTTCACTATTGGGTGAGAGGAGGGGTCTTGGCTGAGATGACTTGTGTCATAGGAACTTGTCGTAGAAGAACGAAACAGTTACAATAAATTGTCTTTGGGTAGGATAACATTTACTGAAAATATGAAAAGATTTGGTGGAATTCTTTTAGCAGTAGAGCTTTATAATTTTGACCAATTTTTAGGTGTTTTTTGGTCATTTTTTAAACAAAAAAACAAGGGGGGTGGTCAACTCCCCCCGGTTTCGACCAAATTTCCTTAAACTTAGAGTGAAGTAGTTTTGGGTGGACCCCTTCAAACTGGCCAAGTTTCATCGAAATCGGTTAGATGGCTTGTGCCGCCCCTGCCTGGTCCTTTGGTGGATACACTCTTAA
>JAEMPF020001049.1:30000-43121 GCA_022496165.2 Catalaphyllia jardinei | reverse complement strand
AGGATGCTGAAATTGTCTCTAGCGACCCAATGGAGGTCGGGCAAATTGATAGTAATGGTAATGTAATGGGTCCAAAAGAGGCCCAAGTTAAAAGTAATGTTAAAAGTAATGTTAAAAGTAATGTAGTGGGTCCAAAAGTGACCTCAAGTAAAAGTAATGTCACGGGTCCAAAAGTGACCCAAAGTAATGTAACTGGCCAAACTTAAAGTAATGTAACGGGTCCAAAGGTGACCCCATGTAAAAGTAATGTAGGGGGTCCAAGGGTGGCCCATAGTAATAGTAATGTTAATGTAGTCAATTTGCCAAATTCCAAAAACACTAAAATGTCTCTTGTTGATTCTCAGGGTAAAATAGTGGATTCGGACTCCAGTTCTTCTGAGTCCACCTTTAAATCTCCTATGCCTCCTAAGCCACGCCGCACTCAATCTCAGAGTCCAGTTAGGAGTCGTTCTCGCTCCCCGCTCGTTCCAAAGTCGCCTAGAGTTCATAAGGGTTTTCCCCATGTGATATCTGATAGGCCATCTCGTCGTTCCTAGTCGTTTTTATGTTCTCTACATACCTCATTATGGCTTTGTCCATAATATCCCTTAATGTCAACGGCCTTCGTGAGTCTTCTAAGCGCGATGGTCTCTTGCAGTGGTTGCGTTCTCTTCCTGTCTCTGTTGATGTTGTCTCCCTGCAGGAAACTCATTGTGTATCTGATGTTGAATGTCATTCTTGGTTCTCCTCCTCTGGGCTTAGTTTTGTTCTTTCTCCTGGTTCTAGTCGTTCTGGTGGGTGTATTATCCTTTATCGTCCTGTCTTACAATTGGTCAATTCTTGGTGTCAGTTTCCTGGTCGTTCGTTGCTGTGTGAGTTCTTGCTTCATGGTGTTACTTTTCGTGTGCTTTGTTTGTATGCTCCTAATCGCAACCCTGCTCGAGACAGTTTCTTCAATGGCATCTCTGATGCTGTTGATCTTTCCATCCCGACGGTTTTGTGCGGTGACTTTAACACGGTTTTTGACCGTACCCTTGACCATTTTGGGTCTTCGCCTGATGACACGTCAAGGGAAAGTACACCTGCCTTAACTCGCCTTTTCGACTAATGTTGTGTCGTTGACATATGGAGGTACCTCCATCCAAATACCACCAGTTTTACTTGGAACAAGAGTGACGGCCAGCTAGCCTCCCGCATTGATCTGGTGGGATGCCCTTATCCTTGGGTTTCGGCTGTGTCGTCCTGTGACATCGTTCCTTTTTCTTTTTCTGACCATTGCGCTATTTTGTTTTCCTTTACAATTCCTGATGTCATCCCCCCTGGTCCGGGTCTGTGGAAATTGAATGTTTCTATCCTCCAAGATGAGGAGTACGTTAAATTGATAACTGACTTTTGGCTTACCTGGCAGCGCTCTCAAAATAATTTTGTTTCTTTATCTGAGTGGTGGGAGCTTGGGAAACACAAAATTAAACAATTGTCTGTTGATTACTGTTCTAAATTAGCTAAGGAGCGTCAAGCTGAAAGGGCTCTTCTCTCTCGTCTAGCCGTACATCTAAAATCACAGGTTGACCTTGGTCGCCTGTCTTGCCTTGGTCCATATAAATCTACCCTGGCTGAACTGTCAAAATTTGATCTGGAGGCGGCTCGTGGCGCTCAAGTGAGGTCACGGACTAGATGGGTGGAAGAGGGGGAGCGCTCTACGGCCTATTTTTTTCGTTTGGAGAAGAAGAGGTCTGTCGATCGTAGAATCACTGCGTTGAGAGAATCTGACGGGACAATTGTTTCTGATATTTCTGGACTTTGTGACTCTATCTCTTCTTTCTACTCTGGTCTTTTCTCTTCTGTACCTACTGATGCTGATGCTCGTGAGTCACTGTTGAGCAACATCTGCTCTGCCTTGTCTCCCGAGCAATCCTCTTTTTGTGATGGTCTTCTATCTGTGGGTGAATGTCGTGAGGCTCTTTTAGGTATGGCTAAACGTAAAGCCCCTGGCTCGGATGGCCTGCCTATGGAGTTCTATGTTAAATTCTGGGATGTTCTTGGTGCTGATCTTGTTTGTGTTCTTAACTCTTGCTACCGTGATGGCTGTTTGTCCCTCTTTCAACGCAGTGGTGTAATTTCTCTTTCCTTTAAGAAGGGTGATCGACTTGATATCCGTAACTGGCGTCCCATCTCCCTTCTTAATGTCGATTACAAATTAGCTTCTCGCGTCATCGCTGGTCGTCTTATCAAAGTAATTCATCTGGTTGTCGATAAGGACCAAACCTGCGGTGTTCCTGGTCGTTTCATTGGGGAGAATGTGGCCTTTCTTCGGGACGTTGCTGACTATGCCGCCCTGTCCGGCGTTCCGGTTGCCATTCTCTCCATCGACCAGGAGAAGGCTTTCGATCGAGTGGAATGGTCCTTTGTGCGATCAACTTTGCAGTCTATGGGCTTTGGTGACTCCTTCGTTAACTGGGTTGATTTGTTTTACTGTAACGTTCGTAGTTTTGTCAATGTCAATGGTCATCTATCGCAGCCCTTCTCTTTGTCGCGTGGTGTTCGTCAAGGTTGTCCTTTGTCTCCACTGTTATATGTTCTAGTCTCCGAAGTCCTAGCTGTCAACATCCGCGCCAACCAAAGAATCTGCGGCCTTAAACTTCCTGGTGTTCAGGATCCACTGTCACCCATTTCTCAGTATGCAGATGACACTTCTGTTATTGTTACATCTGATGATGCCATTGAAGCCACCTTTGAGACGTATTCGGTATATGAGAAGGGTTCTGGGTCCAAGCTGAACCTTTCGAAATCCAAGGGTCTTTGGCTTGGCTCCTGGAACGGCCGTCAGGACCCTCCCGTCGCTCTTGATTGGTCCTCTTCCATGGTTAAGATTCTTGGTGTTTTCATTGGTGTGGGCAACCTGGAGGAGGCCAATTGGAGACCCCGCATCCAAGCAGTGGAGAATGTTCTTGCCTCTTGGAGACAACGTCAGCTTTCGTATCGTGGCAGAGCCCTGGTGATCAATGCTCTAGCTCTTTCCCGTGTCTGGTATGTGGCCTCTCTCATCCACATGCCGTCATGGGTTCTCAAGGAGCTCAATACTCTGGCTTTCAATTTCTTCTGGAAAGGCAAGCGTGACCTTGTGTCTCGCTCTGTGGTTGTTCAACCCACTCTTTTCGGTGGTTTTTCCGTCGTAAGTGTTAAATTTAAAGTATGGTCCCTAGTCGCTCAGTGGATCAAACGCTTTGTCAGTTCTCCATCTAGCTGGTCTACCGTCATGACTTACTGGTTTTCTTCCTGTTTAAATGCTACTCCTGTTGATGTCTTTTCTCGTCCTTTCGGTTTTGATCCTGGGGTTCTGCCTCGTTTTTTTGAGTCTCTCATCGTAGCTTGGCGTTCACTTGATGGCTCGTTTTCAGCTGGTCGATCCTCTCTAGTAATGGGGTCATCTTCGCCCCATTCTCTAACACCTGCTGTTGGGATGACGACCAAGCTGTGTTATCAATATCTGCTGTCTGAGAATTTGGGTCCTCCTCATTGTGTCTCGAAGTTCCTTCCTACGTTCGGTGTCCTTTATTGGTCTACTACGTGGAGGGAACTTTTCTTCTTCGACTCTGACCGTTTTGTCATCGACCTTTCCTGGAAGATTGCACATGGTGTTCTTTATACTGCTGCTCGTCTGGCTTCGTTTGGTTATGATTTTAACACTTCCTGTTTTTGTGGTCCGGTTTCTGAGACTCTTGAGCATTTATTCTTCTACTGCCCTCTCGCTAATAGTGTTCTTTCTTGGCTTCAGTCTTTGATGTTTATCTCCTCCCCTCTGGCTCCTTCTCTTGCATGTCGTCATGCTCTTTTTGGGTTTAACTCTGATGAGTTACTGGTTGTGCCCCGTGTTTTTGTTTACATTCTTAATGTTTGTAAGTTTTTCATTTGGCATGCTCGGAACGACTTTCGCTTTCGTGATGTCCGCCCTGGAGCTGCCACTCTCATCGAGAACGTCAAAACTTGTGTTCGTTTTCACCTTCCTCTGCATTTCAAACGGTTTGTATCTTCCAGGAAACGTCGTTATTTTCATCGTCAGTGGGGTGGCCGGGGAACAGTGGCATCTGTGGTTGGAGATCGCCTTGTTCTCCACCTCTAGTTTTGCGTCTTGGCTCTGTTTTTCACGTGCCTCAACGTGACCTTGTCTCTACCTTAATTTAGGTAGTGTCAGTTTAGTGGTTGTAATATTGAGTTTTTCGTCTGTTCTGCTTTTGTCATTCTGTGTCATACGTTTAGTAGGGGTTCCCTACCCTAGGTGGACCATCTAGTTGGCTTGGCACCCCAGTCTCTGGATGGATTAGCTTGTAGGCCAGCGAGCATTGCACAACCCTTTGGGGCGCTCGGCTGTCCACCTAAAAAAAAAAACATTTACAAAACTCAGAAAGTTGTCGTCAATCTTGCTCTGCGGATTGTTTTGAAATCCTTGATTCCGCCCCTACTAAATTTCAGCTTAAACTTAAGGAGGCTATGCACATGAACTGGGAAAAACCTAATTTAAACCAGCAAGTTCATCACGTCAATCTGACACTTACGCTTTAGGCTCAATATTCTTTCCAACACTTTGTTATTCACTCAAATATGTAATTTTTTTTTTGTCACTTAATCATAATTAATTATGTATGCATGTTTCGCCTAGTTGTTATATAGTCTTAACGGTTTTTTACAAATATTCTTTAACTGACGATGATGTTCGTAACATCGAAACATGTCTTCTAAATTTAAATTTAAAAATGTCGTAACCTTCTTAAAGATAACGATGAAAAAATATGATGAAACAGAGAATTAACTCTCAAGTGTAAATTTTAGTGCTAATTTAACCCATGAAAAAATATAACTCGTTACGACCCTGATATATGCGTAAATTTACTCACATCGACTGCTAGACGGAAAACCGCTAGTTCGACAATAATTTCGATGGCATCGAAAATGGCGGAGGTTGACTGGGGTCTTTTAACGTTGAGCGCGAACTGATCGAAAGTAATTGAGCTAAGAGGACATGTTCCTTAGATATGTTTGTACAAAGTGCTATTTTCAATAAAGAAAAATGTATAAAACTGTGGACACAATGTCCATTGCCGGAAGTGTTTCCAAATAAACTGCTCAAGGCTCTGCCACTTATTTTGTGTCCATGGTAGCTCTACAGGCACGAAATAAGAAAGCAGATGTAAAACTTAAAAAACATTGAACATTACCATGTGTAGGTGAGGCGATTTTCGTTCGGGAAGTTTCGGTTGTTTGTACCAGATTATGATGCAGGCAGACTCCTTGGCAATTACCTATTAAAGAAAAATTTTTAACAGTTCAATTCTCTACATCAAATAAATGCAAACGGTTGGATACCTTTTTAAGTGATTGCTGAGGTGTGGTGTCCCTCTGCGCGGTCGTAGTTTATGTCGTTTTAAGAAGTAGCAATCCCGATAAGAGGTTGCTGTTTTGCTAGTTAGTAGTACACTGTATAAATTCCCAAAAATAGAAGTACCGCAACGTGCAGTCGTTGTAGCTTCCCTAGGCTCACTGTTAACTTGATTCATAAATAGCCTATAATCCATGGCGTAGATACTTTTCATGTCCCACTCGTGATAAATGTTTTCTGACGCCAACAATGTAAGGAGCATTTCTGTTTTGTCGTTTTGATAGTCTGTCTTTCCAGACTTTCTCCAGCTGTTTTGTCTCAGTCGATCCAGGAATTCGAAGTAGCAAGCATTCACTGAAAACCCAGTTAGTGACAGTGATTCTGTTAGTTCCAATCAGTTTCATCATCACATGTTATGCTTTGGATTCAGCGAAGGGGTTCCGAATAACGTTTTGGCCACTTCGCCACACGTGATGACAAAACTTGATCCCGAAAAGTAACCATGCATTTCACTGTTCGATACCGCATAAATGTTTTTTTTCATTTGCCTGCTGCGATGGTCGCATTTTCATCTCATCTGTATTCCCGCCGTTCAAAATCACTTTCATTCAAGGTTAGTGAATGTTACCAACCATAAAAAGACAACTAAATTAAAAGAAATCCTCATCCAAAAACGCACATCAAGTTATTCCGTCAAATTTGTAATTGGTCAGTTTCGGTTAATAATACAAGCTCGACTACATTTTCCTCCCTTCAGCATTCGATTCATTTTACCATACTTGTCGGCTAAACAAACCTCTACCTAACCCACCCCTTCTACCCCTGCCATTATTCGCAAAACAAGCACTGGTATTCCTGTTCTTGATAAGAAGAAAATAGAAAAAAGGAAAAGTACGAGGCAAAGCAAAGAAACCGTTGAATGTCAGCTTTTGTATAGGGCTATTCAAGCAAAACGAAAGTGTTCAAAACTCAAACTATTTTTTTACCTTTTGATGGTGCTTCTGTCGATAAACGTTTCGACATAGTCAAAGGTACTGCTGAAGTAACTGCCAAAGATTGCCTAGGGGTAGTTTTCGTGCTAAAATCGCCTTCTGTCCGGGCTGATGTCTTTCCGACTGTTGGAACTAAATGGCAATGACACGTTCAGATAACATTTTTGATTAGATAAACCAGCAGGCCTCTGTTGAATGTATCTACTAATAGTACTATAATCTACCAGGAGAACATATGACGAGAAGGCTTCATCTTTAATAAGGTTACTGTGCCCCTTCAGGGGTGTCTCGCGTACAAGCGATGTAGCGCGTCCGGTTTAAACTGTAGATATCTAAACCCCTCAGTATATCAAATTAAAGCTTATAGGACTGGCTATTAGGCTATACGAAAACTTTTGAAAAAAATGAATTGTCGAATTTTTCACGAATCCTAAATGCGAGCGCCCGAAACACCTTTTGAGTGTTACATGTCAAAGCGAATTTTGTTTTTCACTTATTTAATGTGTTCCTCCGTTTCGGGGCCAAATCGCTTAAAAAAACGTGTCTGCGATTTACCATATTCAATTTTAGTGAAAAGTTGCAGAACATTTTTGAAATAGGATTATAAAAATATGGACTGATCGTACAAAAATCGCTCTTGAATAAAAACAGACATTTTTTTGTTGTTTGTATGTAAAACTGGTTACTGTCAAAATTTGAGAGCAATCGAACATATTCCCTTTGACTTGTAGCTCTTTAAAGTGACCCTTCTGGTGAAAAATTGTTTCGAGAAAACAGCGCTGAAAACATTTTCCTGCTTCGCAAACAAACTCCGCCCACAGACACAGTCAACTGGGTTCTCAGATAACTGAGCCAATCAGCGCTTGGAAAGTTTACTTCCGTTGGCTTCCTGATGAAATATTTTTTACCCGCGTAATCTTCAATGAACCCTTATTGTTTCGCATTGCACTCTAAGCGAAGAGAATATTTTTGGCTGCTGGCTTTTTTTCTTGAAGCTGTTGGAGCAAAATGCGGAAGATAACAAAGGGAACGACCGCTATAAAGCAAACTAAAGCGGCTAGACGGGAAAAAACAAGTTCAGTATATATCTTATTAGACGTTTTGTTGTGTAGTATCGCTGAGTATTTTTACGAGCTGTGCCGTATTTTGACGAGCCCGTAGGGCGAGTCAAAATACAAACAACGGGAAAAAATTCTCAGCGATACTACACAACAAAACGTCTAATAAGAGATTTATTATCCAACACGCCAAATTGTTATGTCCGTGCGGGCGAATTTCGCGGATATTTATTTAAGAGGCAGAAGTAGGCGAAGCGGAAAGAAATTGGCGCGGGATATCCAGCTAACTGATTGGTCAACACCGAACAAACCTGTCTAACCGCTCCTCTGGAGTACAAATACCGCGTGATATTTGTACTTGTTTTGGGCGTTATTTGTACTCTACGAGGTGCAGTTGGATAATAAAAGGGAAAACGCGGCAGCTTCAAATGAACCGATAAACTTTAGAGAGCGAATTATATTATGGCGATTTCAGAAATTCGGGCACGTTTCACTTTCTCCCTTGATAATAATAGTAATATTATGATGTTGATAAAATAGTTTTTGATTGATAAGGAAGCCTTTCAAGTCCAATACCACTGCCGTATTCGGTAGGATGAACAAACATCCATACAGCAATCGATCCAGGCCTTTCTTTCATGCGAAATGGCAAGAACTTTTTCGTTTATTTATGACACATTCGAGGGAAACTCTTCAGCTGATATGTTGGAGAAAAGCGCATCGAATTGGATAAGAAGAGGCAAGCCAGCCAGAAAGAACATGTACTATCATTGCAGCGCGTTTGTCAATTAAAACTCTCGACTCGATCTTTTGCGGGCTTGACATCAGATAGCCGTAGCTTCAACTTTCCGCCAATAATTTGGTATTTCTTTTGAAGATTAATAAGACATAATTATTTCACTTCTTTGAGTATTTCTCTAAATAGAAAGTTGTGAATTATATCCATCCAGATCTTTATCCTTTACGAACATTTAATATCCTTTACGCAGTCTTAACGCGCTCTCTGAATTTACGCATCTTCACCGCACGCGGAACTTGTCCGTAAAGAAGAGGCCGTATATTTACGGTTCTTCACGCACGAAATAAAGATCCGTAAATTTTGGATTTCATGCTGTGTACCCTAACGTGAGAGTAACATTGGCACAAAAGTGACACTGGGTTCCAGTAATAGAGTAAAATACATCATTTGGTAAGAATATGGCTGAACTATTTCCTCACCAGCATTCCCTTGTTGTAATAAACTGAAAAACAGGGCAAGAACAACTGTCGTGAGCGCAAAGGGTATCCGTCTCTCCATATCTAAAAGCCAAATTTTTAACGCGTGCGAAGTTTAAATAAACTGATCGAAAGCAAAATAAGGAAAGCATCGTGTCGGATTCAACTTAAAGGTGGCGCTTCAGCCATTCGGAAAGTTATTTAATGTTTCAAATGTGATTAGTTTATGATATACTTGAAGTACAAGTGATAGTGTTGTACACACACTCCTGCGAGTGTTATATTCGGAGTGAGTGACTGACAGAATTTCAGTTGTCTTTTGAATGTCTCCGGGCTTTCGCTGAAACGTGAATTAAAATAATTACACGAGGAAATAAAATGAAAATATTTTTAGAAAGAATGGGAATCCTTAACGTCGATAGGTAAGGACGAACGTATCTTCTAATAGGAAGGCAGTTTAAACGACAATTTCACGGTAACACAATTTTGGAAGCGGTGTTGCTAGTCTAAAAATCGTCCCCTTCACTATTATGCGGACATCGAATACATTTCACAGCAAACTACTCTGGAATGCTTAATTAAGGGTAAACCCAAGTATAAGTCAAATATTTCCCATCTATATATAACCGAGACAATGGTGAAAATAATTAGAACAGAGGGGCTCTTCTTTTACTCTCGTGAGTTTATTTCTCAAGCTAAGAACGCGGAATCCACGAACAAGGAACAAGCTTACTGAAGGTTGGTATCAGCGTCATGAAGGAGTTACAGGAAGTTGTTTCGAGGCGAATGGACGAACTGAATTTCGATCAAGAGCCGGTGGACAGAAGTATCATAGTCTGCCTTGAAAAAGCTTATAGCAGCTAGTGGGAGAATAAATAATTCGTTCTCTTGCTGGCTACCTCGGTCAGTCAGTCAGTCGATGGGTTGTATAGGTTTTTCGGTAGGTACTTAGTGTATTTAAAATATAGTGGTTTGACCTATTCCAATATAGAGATTTAATGGAAGGTTTACATAGCCGCACAAACAGGATATCGATTGTTCTCCACCAAAAAAAAATGAGATTCTGAAAGCGATTAAGAGTCTGAAGAACAACAGATCACCTGGAATAGACAACATGACAGCAGAAGTATTGAAAACTGACATCCGTTTTGCAACAGACTGCTTATATGACCTATTCTATAAAATCTGGAATGCAGAGACCATACCCGAAGACTGGTGCAGGGGACTCATCGGTAAACTCCCCAAGAAGGGGGATAGGACACAATGCACAAACTGGTGGGGGATAACACTCCTTTCGGTACCAAGTAAGATCTTTTGTAAAATCATCAAAATGAGACTAAGTGATGCCATCAACACCTCTTAAGGAAAGAGCAGGCAGGCTTTCGACTAGGAGTAGGGTGCATAGACCACATTTTCACCCTCCGAAATATCATTGAGTAGTGTATTGAGTGGAACACTAAGGTACACATTAGTTTCATGGACCTGGAAAAGGCCTTTGACAGCATCCACAGAGACACCTTATGGAGAATCCTGCTAGCCTATGGGTGCCCAGAGAAGATTATCAACATCATCAAATGTTTCTACAACAATTTCTCTTGCAGTGTTATCCATAAGAAGAAACTAACAGATTGGTTCGTGTCAGGAGCGGGGTGCGCCAAGGTTGCGCCCTGTCACCCATGTTATTCTTAGTAGCCATCGACTGATGCCAGCAAATTATATTAATTTAATAAATGAAGAAGCTGGAAATTCGACGATGTAGTCACAAGTTAGTATGATCCAAAGGATACACAACGCTTTGCTAATATTAAGTAGTTTAGAGTGAAGAAAGTAGCGACAGCGAACTACTAACTGATCCTTTTTGAATGAAAAAAAAAAAAAACATATATGGGCTGTGAGTGGGAATCGAACCCGCGTCCGCCTGGTTACTAGCAGCCTATGAATCATCCTTGGATGATCCGATGTATGTCCTATTCCTGTTCCTGAATGTTTAAACGCCTGGGAACCCCGCGGCTGAGCAATAACCTCACTGATTGCTCTGTTCACAGCAGGGTTGTGGTGCTGGTGCAGTGGTTAGCACATCCGACTAGTAACCAGGGGGACTCCACAGCTGTACATGGCTCTCCATAGCTATACATGGCCCTCCATAGCTGTACACGGCCCTCCACAGCTCTACATGGCCCTCCATAGCTTTACATAGCCCTCCACAGCCATATATGGCCCTCCACAGCTATTCATGGCCCTCCATAGCTACATATGGTCCTCCAGAGGCATACATAGTCCTTCACAGCTATATATCGCCCTCCATAGCTACACATGGTCCTCAACAGCCATACATGCACCTTTACAGCAATACATGGCCCTCCTTAGCTATACACGGCCCTCCATAGCTGTACTTGGCAGGATCAGATTTTTTGAACTTGCGCTTTAATCGACATTTTTTCACGTTTGACTTGCCGTATAGATCTTGATTATAACATAGTGCTTGAGAACGTTGTCTGATCCATCTAGACTGAACTGGTGCCGCAGTATCGCAAAATATCTTTAGGATCTCTCTTCAGTATATAGAGACATCAAGTGGTCTGGTGATGGTTTAAGGAAGGAATCTATCTTTGAAAGTGCATCATTGATATATATCACTTTGCAGCTTAGTAGCATCCAAGGTCTTCGAAGATCTCTATGTAGTGTAGTAGTACTTTCGATGGTGGTTTATAAAAGTTCATTGTACAACTAACCAATTTTTGATCGGAGTAGACATCAGGTAACACTTGGACATTTGTTGTTAATTCTTCTTTCCTTCTAGTAATAATCAAATCGAGGGTATGGCCACGTCGGTGAGTAGAACCTTTAACATGTTGGACTAGGTTCATAGAATCTAATAAATCGTTGAATTTAAGAGCATCTTAGTTGTTTGGGTTATCCAAGTTGAAATTAAAATCTCCAACAACAGCCATACGAGTCTTAATCTAAGTTTTGAATAATCCAAACGACTTCCAGTACAAATTAAATAGTAACTTAGCCTACAGTAAGACCTGGCTACAAGCTATAATAAACTTAGTCTAGATGGCAAACAATTATACTATTGGTAGCCATAACAAATTGGCCAACTTAAACTACCATTTTGATGTAAAAATTGGCGAACATTGCTTAGAAAGAGCTAAAACCTTCAAGTATCTTGGTGTGGATTTGGATGAGAACTTATCTTGGGACTCCCACATTGACAACGTCGTCAAAAAAGTGTCCGCCGGCCTCGGGGCTATCAGACGTGTTAGAAACTTGGTTCCTCGTGAGACTCTTATTATGATCTATAAAGCTCTAATCCAACCATACTTTGATTACTGTGGCTTTGTATGGGGCAGCATAGGTCTTTGTCAATCTGAGAGACTCAAAATAGCGCCACAGGCTTAGTTACTTTCTCTGACTTAAATATTAGATCGTTCACTTTACTCAGCGACCTCGGTTCGAATTCCCTGGAGGGAGGGCGTCAGTCTAAGAAACTAGCAATCATTTTGTGTAAGATTCTTCATAATCTTGCTCCGACTCGTCTAAGCAGCTTACAAACTACATCCACTGTTCACACACATAATCTAAGAACCGGGGTAACATTAAGAACACATGGAAAAGGATTAATACCATCTTGGGTAAAATAGCGCAACCCACCAGAATCCATAGCCTAAACTGAACTTAGCGATACCATTTTCACTACCCCTGATGAAATCAGTAATAGGCTAAATCTCCATTTCTGTAGCGTAGGGCCAATTTTAGCAAATGAGATTCCTCTTACAGACTCAAGTTTACAGACTATGTTTTTCCTCTGCCACATGTCTTTTCTCTAACTAAAACGTCTAATGATGTTAGACTTAAGCGGCCTTTACACGGCAAACTATAAAGTTGGCAAACTCAAGTTGATGTTTGTGAACGGCGCAAAAACAGTCGGCGACAAATAGAACTTGCCTCTGTTTTCGCCAACTTTTTCACCAACTTTCTCGTGTTGGTAAACTCGTATTTGACGTGTGAACAGTTGGCCAACATGTGTTGGTAATTGTCAACCAATCAAAACGAGCTCTATTCACGTGATTTTTTTTGCGTGACACTTCACAAAACGGGGGGCGCGTGTCAACACTTTTAAATTTATCAAAGCGGTTCACAATTGTCCGGCTGTTGGAGAACATTTCATCTTTAGCCTACAAAGATACTAAAGACAAACAAAACAAAACCAATGAGCGCGCGGACGAACTGGGTTTCGTTCAAGCCTTTCTATTTCTCCACCGCTTTCGGTTTCTTCCCTTCTTATCCTCTGTTTCACTGTTGTACGCGAGGGCCACTGCACCAAAAAATCGGCCATGTTGTAAATTACCGTGTTTGTTATTTGACACGAGTTGGACGTGTGAAGGAAAGAGTTTGTCAACTTTTTGAAGTTTTCCAACATGAATTTGCCAACTTAAGTTTGCCGTGTGAAGGCCGCTTTAAACTGATTCAATCGTTACCGCTTGGTGATCTAGAGGA
>JAEMPF020001049.1:10000-22500 GCA_022496165.2 Catalaphyllia jardinei | reverse complement strand
ATCGAGAGATCAGTGAAGGCTTGGACCACTGCCAAGAACAGGAGGAGACTACCAACAAGATCAAGGGAAACAGTTCAACTCCAAAGTGAATCACAGGTGCATGATGTCGTCGATACTGGAGTGCAAACAAAAGGGCTAGAAGAGATGGAGGAAGTTTGCTGTGTGAGAGAAGAAGTTGAAGCTTTCTTTAAAGCTTGTAATCTCCCTAATGCCCCTGATGATGAAGATGTTAATGAATTTGGTGATGATGGGGGCTTTGAAGACGATGAGTAACTGTTTGAGTGACTGACTGCGTGTTAAAACCTAAGTTATTGTGTTAAAATGTTTGTGGAAGCATTTATAGACACACACAGACAGTCAAAAACGTTTTGGCATATAGAACAGTTTGGTCTTTGTGACTCGCTGTTTAGCAAATATGCAAGCATTTTCTCGTGGAAATGAAGTACAGATTTTTAAGAGATTACAATTTATTCCAGCCCAAATTAAGTATTGTTCTGGTCACTTTGAATTTTTTTGTCAGCATAAGAAAATGAAAATGACTCTTGAAAACTTGTCAGAGACTTGGTAGTGGTCACAGTAGTCTGTGGTATTTAATTTACCACGCATAAAAATTGCATTAAAAAACGTTTTAGGAACAATTTTTGTATTTTCCTAATCCCCTAACCTCCACCGTACCCCCCCCCTCCCCCACTCCAGCAGCAGCAGACTTTTTTGGTCCCCCGGCTACTTTTTACAATTCCCCGTCTACTTCAAAAATTAGTGACAGCCCTGAATCATTGCAAAATCAAAGAGACCTTATTTATTCAAGAACTTAAGCCAGCTTTCAATGTCAACGTTGGAAGTGAAAAGCTGATGCTTTATTAATCTTCTCTAGCTTTTATAGTTACTGTTAAGTATTTGCCTAATCTAGGTCCCAGACCCCTCACCTTTGTTATTTAAAATTTAACGGTTGCTTTTGAAAATGAATGTAGAGTATATACGAATACGAAAAGCCAAGTATTAATAATAAAAATGCAAGTTCATTATGTTTTTCCATGCTGTTTGTTTCTTATATTTATGATCGTTTAAGTTACAAGATGTAAACGTACTAGAAACCTCGCGTTTCTTTATCCAAAACCCTTTAGCTTACCTCGGCATATGTCGTTCTAAAAGGGGATTCTAAAAATGTGTTATTCTATTGTCCGACAGCACAGCAGCAATGAAGACTATAAACAGTAACAAAACTATCTGTCTATCTGCAAAGAGGTAATTAAACAGTGAGCTAATCATTCATAGCATCGCTTTTGATAGCAGTTTTAGAAGTGGAAACATCAGCGCCATTAACACTGGCTGAGTCATTCCAATGTTTGTCTAATTTCCTTGAGCATAGATGAAATTAACATTAAAGAGACACAGTTAGCTTTAGGACCGATTAACTTTGAAAACAGCTCACCTCAAACTGAAAGTAAAGAACATCTAGAGATCCGCTACAATCGTCGCAGTGTTTTACTTGATTCTAAATTGTTTGCTGAGAAACCTGTTTTTGAGTGCCCTTTTGCTCATCCTATGATATTATTTTTATCACATTTTGCTAAAAACATGGATGGCCTATCTGTGATATGCAAATTAGCTATTAAATGGTATGTAATACGCATGTGCGCCAGCTGGCTGTGTCCCTTATTGTGGGGACAGTATGACTGAACACATTAGCATCAATTGGCTACTATCTAGGCTATTATCTCTTAAGCAATATCTCAAAATTGAGCGCAACCCAAGGCAAGTATCAACAAATTTTGTTCTCGCTCTCCCTCTTTATCCATTGTTCTGTATATTTGTATGGTTTGCCGAACGCATATTGACGTATGTCGGCAGCTGATCATGATGTTGGTCATCGTGTGGCAGCAAAGGAGAAGCGGCCACAGAAGATTCATTGATACAGTCTCCTTGTTTACTTTTGTCCAGCGATTCAAAGGATTTATCCCCCGACACCTATGCAAAAAAGAAAAAACAAATTCAAATTGACATACAAAGAAGTCAAGGACAAGGAAAGCAACGGTGGTAAAGTCGACAACGAGGTTTTATTATTCAGGCGTGAATGCTTTGCATCAAAACTTTAATTTAAATCACTACCATTGTACAAGGAGTCAACATGGCATATCCACACTCTTGTCTCGAAGATTGGTCTGTTTCTCGCCTCTGACTTTCACGTTTCATTTCACAGGGTTCTGCTACCTCATAGCACCCAAGCTCTCTTGCAACATTTTCTGGGCTTAACGACGACCCGTCTTGATTATCGAGTTGGTCCCTGTTAGCAAAGAGATGAGCGAAAACAGTCACAAAAAAAACATAGGAGAAAACACAGAATACATAGCCTGCTCTTACGCCTGGGGGTGGCACGCAGGCCGGGAAGTTACGAATAAGAGGGAATTGTACCTAAAGTAGTCTTAAGGCGAAAACCCGTTCCACAAAAATGTCCAACAGCTTAGGAAGCTAACCAAAACGTCCCTTTTGTCAGAATGGACTGTAGTCTCCTTGTCATTTGCATGTGGTTTACGACTTAGAAATGCATCTGATTCAATATTTTAACAGAATTGAGACTTGTTCAGATCACCTTGAAAACATAAAGCTCCGAAAGGAAAACGCCTTGAACCTCCTAATCACTATAGTATGTGACTAACTCCATCCCACCCCTCTGGAGGTATTTTGCATTGGTTTAGTAATACCACTTGACACTTCCAGACATTGTTTGGAATGCACGTGCTCTAGTTAGCATAGCCAGGGTGGTTGTGACACAAGCTATATTTTTCTAGCCACAACGAAACACAGCACTTGCCTATTTATTACAATTGCCATTCTATACGCGCTATCAAGCAGGTGACCTACCTCGCATCATTTGCATTTCTCGCATCTAGTACAAGACACAATAAGCAGTTAGAAATTAGTTCTTTTAAAATGCACAATCGTAAGAAAATAAAACAAGCCAATTCTGTGTTGGATATGAGATGACCCTACAGAAACTTGGCGTTTCACAATGTTTTAGCTCGACATGGTTCTTCTTATTGTAATAGAGCACGTTTCCTAATTCTCAAGCTTTTGCGTTCCGTGACATGTAAATGGCAGCCCCTAGAAAGCTGACGATGAGTTATAGCGTTAGTGTTTTCCTAAGTAGAAAGTGCTTGCACTAGAAGAAGCATTAATTTCAATGTAACGGACTTCTAGAGCGATAATGTTTCGTTTCAATAGCAAAACTCAGTGACAAATGCTTCTGTTACTTTACCGCCGCAAAAATGTATGGCGTCTCCATACAAAGCTTAATAAATTTGGGTGACACACTTCTGCAAATAACACGCGAATGAAAAACAGCAACAGAGACCTGATTCGTGGCGAAGTTGTTTATATATTAATCATCTATCGTATCCGAGATTCTTGATTTTATTCAGTAAATGGTTATGATTTTTGGTTCTGATCACACGACTGATGAAAACCGAGAATAGCCAACGCAGCGCTACGCGACTCGTCGGCTATCTATCTTTTCATATCCAACTCGCGCTCACGGATAGACTGCGAGCAGTCTCTCTTTTCCTCGAAAATACGTGGGAAAGAATGCAAAACAAGCAACCATGCGGGCGTGACTGTGAGCGTGGCGTGGGGGTAAGTACCTCTTATTACTGAGTGTTTTTAGAATATAGTGTGGGGATGCCCGAAGCCGCTGGTAGCGTGGGCGTTGGGAAACGACAGCCACAAGCGATAGCGTCGTCACGGTCACAGTCACGTTTCCAGGCTTGGTTTGCGTTCTTCCCCACGAATTTTCGAGGAAAAGAGGGACTATTCGCAGTCTAGATTCTAGCAAAAACTAAAAATAGATATGAAACGTTCTCTAAAATCAACCGCAATACAGATATAAGCAGCACCCGGCTGAAATGTTATATAGCTGAGACAGTAAATTACCTTTTAGTTGTCTTTTTCGCCAAGATAAAAAATATACACCAAGAATGAGCAACGCAGCAGACAAAACTGCTACTATAGACCCAAGAATTATCACTACTAAGGCGCTGTTATCTTTGTCATCGGCCTCCTCCCTTCCTTCCGGGTCATTTGTAGGATCTAATAAGTGACAAAAGTTACTTAGAATCTTTTGTAAGGAGGTTGAAGCAAGTAACAGCGGTTTTAATCGAGTGCTGTAAAACCAAAACCCAAGTCATCAATCAATCAATCAATCAATAACTTTATTTACCCACGGGATCATTTCACTAAAAAGTGGTCTTCTAAAGAGCCGTGCACATTAACCTTAAAAGATATAACGTAGTACTTAAAAGCTAAGACTAAAAATATTACAAAACCATTTTAACTATTTTAACTATTCTAGCTATATTAACTAATTAACTTATTTTAATTATTTTAACTTAATTTAGGAATTTTTCTTCAAGTTGTTACTAACATTCGATAGCGGAATAAAAACTATTTAAAGTAGTGGCCTGCCTAGCCTCCACTGACAGATCGTTCCATGTTAATGCACCCCTATAACGAAAACTCTTCTTGAGTGCCTCAGTGTTCGGCCGTGGAATGAAAAGGTTATGTTGGGCGCCCCGAAGATTGTGTCTGTGGATGGTATTTACGCTGGTGAATTTATCAGACAGGTATTCGGGTACAAGGTTATTAACGGTTTTAAACATTAAAGATTTCAATTGTTTAGAACGTCTGTCAGCGAGGCTTTCCCATTTGAGGGCACAAAGAATCTGGGCAGATCTGACATCCCAGCCAGACCCTGTTATGATGCGTGCTGCCCTGTTTTGTAGTTTCTCTAGTTTTTGGCTGAGGCCATTACCGATACATCCCCACACAGCGCTGCAATAATCGAGATGTGGAAGAATCAGTGACTTATATATTGCAACGAGGGTACTTTGGGGACATATCGGTCTTAGCCTCCTAAGGGCAGCAAGTACTTTAGCAACTTTGCTAACGACCTCAGAGACACGAGCTTCCCACGAGAGTGTTTCATCCACCTGGACACCTAGGCACTTGTAACAATTGACTCGTTCAATTAAATGGCCATCAAGGCAAATGTGAGGTTCACTAGGGAGCAAAGATATTTTATGCCTTGTCCCTGTAAACAGGCACTTGGTCTTGACGACATTCAGACTTAGTCGGTTAGAGTCCAGCCACTGTTTCAAATTGTTCAGATCGTGAGTCAGGGATGAAAACAGCTCTTCAGGGTCGCTGGAGGCAAATGTGAGGTTAGTGTCGTCGGCGTACATCCTCACATCTGATAAAAGGTTACAGTTTGGAAGGTCATTAATGTACAGTAGGAATAGCAGGGGGCCGAGGATTGAGCCTTGGGGCACCCCACAACGTATGCGACTGGTTTCCGACTTCACATTATTAATAACTGTAACCTGAGTTCTGTCAGAGAGGTAGTCTCGAAAAAGATTCAGACTTGCACCTTTAAACCCATACAGCTCCAACTTTGACAGAAGGATCTCATGGTCAATAGTATCAAATGCCTTCTTTAAATCTATAAACAGAATGGCATTTGTCAAACCACCGTCGATGTTAAGATACCAGTTGTCTGTGATATCGATGAGAGCCGTAAGAGTAGAGTGCATGGGTCTAAAGCCAGACTGATATTTAGAAAGTAGGTTGTTTTCATTTAAATATGCATATACCTGATTAAAAATGGCTTTTTCAAAGAGTTTGCCTATTACAGAAAGTACAGAAATAGGCCTGTAATTTGCTGGGTCAACCCTCGAGTCAGCTTTGTAAATTGGAGTTATTCTAGCACTCTTCCAGTCGTTGGGAATGATTCCAGTGGAAATAACTAAATTAAAAATATGAGTCAAGGAAGATGCAATGAACTTAAATGATAACTTTATGAGGGAAATAGGGATACCATCAAGGCCATCTGCCTTGCCCAAAGGGATATCGTTCACGAGGTTGCGCAGTTCGTCAGTGGTGAGTAGTTCTAGCTCGAAGGTGCTGTCACAAGATTCCACAAAATCACGAAAGCTGGCACGAGGGGGATTTATTTGAGCCGCTAAATTGGGGCCTATCTCAGTAAAATGCCTGTTAAATGCGTTGCTGAGCTCACAAGGGTTAGTTATCACCGCATCACCAATAATCAATTTTGTCGCCTGAGCAAAGTTTTTCTTTCGCGATAGTAGTGTATTTATTCCATTCCAAGTTGCTTTTGCTTTTCCAACGTTATCCTCAAAGTAAGAATGATAGTAATCCCTTTTGGAAGCCTTAATAGAATGGTTAACTCGATTCTTGAGCCGTCTGTACTCTGCCCATTTCAACTGATCATTAGTAACGGTGGCGATTCGCTTTGTTCTATCTCTTTCCCACATCAATTGTTTGATTTCAGGGGTAAGCCAGGGGGCCTTGGAGTTTCTAACTCTCTTTTTCTTAACTGGAGCATGAAGGTTGGCTACTGCCAAAAAAGAGTGTTTCCACGCCTCCCATGCTCTTATAGGGTTGTCTATTAGCTCAACCATGCCCCAGGGAACCAGCGCAATGTCATCCATAAAGTAATCGAGCATAAAGTTTTTGTATTGTCTTGATTCAATGATTCGCGGGAACGACCTAGGGCATGCTAGTTTTCTTGAGACATAAATTAGACTGTGATCGCTACAGCCAATATGAGACACGCCTGATGTAACAAATTTGTCCGGCTCATTGGTAAGAAATAAGTCAATAAGTGATTTAGAACTTGATGTGATGCGTGTAGGCTCCTTGATCAGTTGAGTATATTGATACGATTCGCAGAGCTCGATAAGGTGTCTAGTTTCGTTAGTTGGGGAGGTTGCCAACATGTCACAGTTTATATCACCAAGTATATTTGATTCAATATTTTGCGCCTCAATCTTTCCCAGGAGGATCTCGAACTTATCAAATAGCTCAATTGGTGAATTCGGAGGTCTATACCAGTTTGAGAGAAGAAATGGTTTGGCCTTGGGTTTTTTAATTTGGCCCATAACTACGAAAACAGACAATGCAGTGACACGAAGGGCATATACATGTGTGCGAAGATTTGGATTGGTTTTGGTCTATTTCGAACTGAATGAAAAAGAGGCTTTAGTTCGTAAGCCAACTCTTAGGGAAGAAATGGAAAACCACATTAAATGCCAATACGTTCGAAATTCAGTTAAGTGAAAACCACTCTATATATTTAACCTTGATCGAACGTAATTGGGCTCAGAAGACATGTACCTGTTTGTGCAAAGTGCTATTTTCAACAAAGGAAAATATATAAATTTCACGCCGGCGGACACAATGTACATTTCACGCAGTGTCTCCAAATACACAGTTCAAGCCTCTGCCACTTACCTGGTGTGTGTGATTGCTTTACAGGCACGAAATAGTAAAGCAAATGTGAAACCTATAAAACGTTGAACGTTACCATGCTTAGGTGAAGAGATAGTCTTTGGTGAAGTTGCGGTTGTTTGCACGAGATTATGACGCAGGCAGACTCCTTGGCAGTTATCTATTGAAGAAAATTCCAGTACGGTTGAACTCTCCATAACAAATAAATGTATTTGGGGACCTTTTATATTTGAGTGATTGCTTGACTGTGGTGTCCCTCTGCGTAGTCTATGTCGTTGTACGTATTAGCCATGCCGATTTAAGGTTGCTATTTCGCGAGTCAATACTACACTGTATAAGTTCACATGTCCAAATTTATATATTATGTATTATACATCCTTACATATATATTACATCCTTGTTTCAAAAATTACCTTCTAGCCAAAAGACTCTCAAGTAGTTTAAAACCTGGGTCAGAGGCTATTATTGGTGAAGATAATTTATTAGTTATATTTCTAAAGGTATAAATGGTATTGGAACGAGATTTAGCACACAGTTAGGTTTTAACGAACGTCCTGAACATCAAGTAGAATTCGACTTGTTGAAAACAGTTCAGAATTATTATTATTATTATTATTATTATTATTATTATTATTATTATTATTAGAACTCAAATCAAAATTGAACCTTTTCCTGGGTTACCTTAATCGGGTTCTTAACAACCTGGCCAAGGAGTTACGCTTTTAGGCTGGCCTAAATCTATATATTAGTCACCCAGGCAATGGCCAACGGACATCAGTTTGTGTCCATCTAAATAAGAATGAAAATTTAGCGGGCTAAGGGAGAAAAAAGAAAAGTTTGGTTTGAATTGCCGCACTGTGTAGGATTGGAAATCATTTTCAGAGCTGAGGAGGAAAACTATACGTGCTTCTCCGAAGCCGTAAAATAGAAGTCGCGTCATTCCCCTGCATGAATAATGAATGATTAACACAAAGATCCAAGACTCGAATTTGCAACCTTTCTTGAAAGTCGTTTCTTAGAAAGTGCCCAGCGGATTGAAGCGAAAAGCATCTCTTTCAAAAGGTATTTCAAGTGAGAGACAGCGGAAGTATTTTTTTCACGTTTGTTAGAAATTTCGCTCCAAAAGACCGGTGCAAATCTTTGTATAGCAAAGATATCAGTGACGTCACCTATTGTTATCAATATGCCAACCAGAAAACTATTGGCTGGTGAAACAAAGAGTTCTTTTGTTTAACGTTTTCAACATTTAAATAACCAAAACAATGTTTGTAAACTAATATCTTCGCTTTATTTAATTTCGGAGTTCTGTGTAATATTAACAAGGTTTGCATGACCAGGTCGAGAAAATGTGCTGGTCCGGACTGCAACGGTTGGATCAAGATAGGTCTCTTTAAAGAGAATTTTCAAAGCGCTAGGCAGGGAAATTATACGTATTTTAGCTCCACAGGCTCGAAAGGAGAACAAAAAGTATACCTGATGAGATGGTGATAGCGGTACCAACTCGTGACGTTGCGATCGTTTTTGCCGGATTATCAAGCAATACAATACAATGCAATACAATAGTTTATTTACATTTCCATTCTTACATAACATTACAATGTTTTCTATATTTAGAAAAAGAGAAAAGAAATTAGACAGTTACTAAGATACTAAAATATAAGTTACATACAGGGAAATGCCAAGCATCTAAATAAACCGTAAGGTTTTCTAGTTAGACACTAGACCTGCTTAGTATCATAGATTATGCAGACATCTATACACACACCAAACGAACAAAAGACGCACTATCACACTAAATAAATAATAAATAAGTAAGCAATAAATAAATAATTAATAATTAATGACTGGGGAGAAGATCAAATTGAATTAATTTTGCTTCGACAACAGGTATTGTTTGACTTTTTTTGGAAAAGAAAAGAAACTGAGGTTTTTCATTTCCGTTGGCAATTGACGCCAACAGTCGACTGCTAAGGCTGATATTGTTTTCTTACCAACATTAGTCCTAAAACGTGCTTTGTAAAAATTACCTTTTGCGGCATAGCGGGTATGGTAAGAGTGAACATCGCTGGCATAGTGAAAATATTCATCAAATATACTTGGAAGCTGCTTTTTATGCCACTGATGGGAGAATTTAAGAAGTTGTAGTCTAAAAATATTTTCAACAGTTAGAATATCTAATAAATTCATAAGTGGAAGAGCACTCTCAGTACATTTCCCATACAGAGTGGCAAAGAATATCACTCGGATAATGTGATTTTGTTTAGCTTGGATCCTTTTTAGATGAGATGTACAGGCACTGCCCCAAGAGGTGACGGCATATGAAAGATATGACAGACTCCTTGGCAGTTATCTGCTGAAGACATTAATAGTACAGATTTACCTTTCTATAACAAATTAATGTACACTTTTTTTTTGTAATAAGACTATATTTTATAGGAATATCGAATATAAACTTCTAAGATTTCTTTAAGTCGAGGCTGGGATTTTAGAAAGAACTGATATAGTTGTGTGTTGAAATTTGTAATTAAATGCAATACAATATTGTTTTAAACTAAAGCGTGTTAACGTTTTCCTTTTTCAAACGGCAAAACTTGAAATTAAAACAACAACAAGCTCAGCATTTGCCGTGTGTTCGATGCTAAAAAAAAGTTTCGCGAGAACGGATTTATGCGCGTCATATTAGGCTTTAACTCGGCCTGTAGTCTGGTTCCAAGTTTACTTCATCATGATCCTATGCCATCAATGTGATGACTGGACAGATAACAGGTGAGCTCCGGCGGCCGAAGTCCGCCAAGCGGAGCCCCATACCCATATTAGGGATCTTAAGGAAACCCATGAAGTGATTTTCTCTTGTGTATCATGGCTAGCGGTATTCCTCGTGGTCGCGTACGCACGACGACGACGGCGCATTCTCGTCCCTAGAGCCCACGATCCTTCTGGCCTGTGGCAGGGATCGAGAGCTCTCTATCCCTGCTATACGAATATGATCTCCTCTTCGAATTTAACCATTATCGTCAATTCTCAAGTTCATTTGAGGCGCCACGCACCTCTCGTAAGGTCTAACAGGATTGGCCGAGAAAACAATAGAATAAACAGAAACAATGGCCCTAGTCCTGAAAACAATAGAGGTGGATGACTCCGGGAGCAAATAAAATTAGAGGTTCCGAAGAGGTGCATGACTACTGGTTCATTTGAATTTACGATTATAGTTAGTTTAGAATACTGTTTCCCAGGCTATTTCAGAAAAGAACAAATCGAAAAAAAAATCGTGATATTTGGACTGGATTTGAACCAGGAACTACCCGGCGCTTGTAGGATCGGCTACTTGCCACTTGGCCACTGACGAAGGAGACGACGGAAAGTTGTTTAACTAAATATTAAATAGGATTTTGCATAGAATATCACTAATCTACACTGATTAGACTTAAGCGCAGATATTAAAGTTTAGCTTTTTGCATGTACTACGAAGATTTTTATTATTTGTTACTAAGTGCAATAACAACGTTTAGTCGTAGGCGCTCCATGATAATGGGAAAAATATATTAGGATCGTAGGTCACGGCTTTTCAAGAGTATTAACTAAAAGATAACTTTTCAATGTTCCTGTGATTAGATATTAGCTTTTTGGGATTACCAGGATAAGTGAAATAAATGTTTATGTTTGTCATAAAACGTTTTGTGGGAAAAATATATTGGGATCGTAGGTCACGATTTTTCAAGAGTATTTACTAAAACATAACTTTTGAATGTTCCTGTGATTAGAAATTAGCTTTTTGCGATTACTAAGATAAGTAAAATAAATGTTTATGTTTGTCTTAAAACATTTTGGGTCATAACTTGTTGGGTGCGAATCGACCGAAAGTGGATACGAAACGCTTGGGTACAAAGCCTTCATGGGTACGAAACGACTGGATACCTTTACAACAGAGCAGAGCACAGTCCAGGCTTGTTTATTTGTTAAATATTCACAATACTTAGACAACGCAGCATTCCAGTTCCGCGTTTTTCTGCCATCCGCTGGAGTATTGCCGTTGCTTTTTGGTACATTTAATCATAGCTTTTCTGTCGACATTTTTTTGGTGAGAATTTGCTGAATTTGCTGAATCTTGACGTGAACGCTGCCTCGACGGTTATACATGCATTTATAACTACGCGGTTGGACTATTGTAAGCATCTATACATTGGACTACCAAAGTACAAAGTGGAGAAGTTTCAAAAAATCCAGAACATTGCTGCTCGCTATGTCACCGGTGCAAGGAAATATGACCATATTACTCTTATTTTAGTACAACTTCATTGGTTGCCGGTCTCGTATCGGATCGTGTTTAAACATCTTCTTTTTGTTTATAAATCATTGAATGGTCTCTGTCCACAATATCTAACAAATCTCCTCGAACACCGGAAATCAGCTAGGTCTCTTCGCTCGAATTCTCAAGACCTGCTAGTCCAGCCATCATGTAAAACTAAAACATATGGTGATAGAGCCCTTTCTGTTTGCGCTCCGAAGATTTGGAACTCTGTTTCTTTGGAAATACGCCATTCCAGCACAGTTTTATTATTTAAGAAAAAACTTAAGACCTTCCTTTTCACTAAATTTATTGAGAGTAACTCATTATCATATTTTTAATTTTAATTTTTAATTTTTATGTTTTTAGATATTTTGTAAAGCGTCTCGGACAAGTAATAGATGTGAGCGCAATAAAAATGAAGTATTATTATTATTATTATTATTAATTTGGTCACGTGCGGACGTTGACGAATCCCTTAAAGGGTCGCATGTCCCTGCTGCGAGCAATCTAACTTTTACCATAACTATTATACAATACGCTTTCGTATGGTAAACTAGGGTGTGAGTTATGACTTTTCCTCTGCAAAAATAATTAATAATAATAATAATAATAATAATAATAATAATATAAACAACCTTTTCGAGACTGCCAAAAGTTTATTTTAACTGTATTAAGTTACAGCAGAGAGAATGTTGCACGTGATTATGTTTGTACTGAGTGTTTGAAGTTGGAGCAAGATAATGTTTGCGATCAATATTCACAAGTCCATATGATACCTGTCAAAATAGAATGTCGGGAAGCAGTGATATTTTATGTCAGTTCCCGATGAGCATGAATTTTGTCTTGACGTTGTTGCTGCCAAGACGATTAACATCTCTCAATTATAATCAAGTTGCGGTTAACAAGGGGAAAT
>JAEMPF020033584.1:0-7500 GCA_022496165.2 Catalaphyllia jardinei | reverse complement strand
AGGTATTTGCAAATGGTAAGCGATGTTTATTTCTTTCATAGAACTCTATGTGATACACCTAAAAAATCAAGAGGCATGGGTTTCAGTGAGCTACAGTATTTTATCAGTAGGGCATCAGGGAATGACATTTGGGCAGACAATTACTTAAATATGGTCTTTGTTAAATTGTGATCTTTAATAAAAAAATGAATTCAAAATATTCTTAAATATAACCTAAGTAGGAACAAAGAGATGGCTTAAAAGGAAGAGAATAATATCATAGCATAAAGTTGAAAAGGCATCTATTTGCAAAAAAGTAGTTTAATGTGCATGCTCTGTCCTAACATGCAGCAGAATGACATCATGGCATCTCTCGAAAGTTTGCTCCAGGTGTTCGGGTAGGAGGTAACTGGTCATAGAGTGGCCCTGTGGGGTTTTTCACTAATTTATTCCATAGGCATCTATTGCTCACTTCCGCTATGCACTGAGTAACCAAACATTATTGCATGCTGTCCAATTTAGTTGACTAGTTAAGGTACTTATAGTAAGGAAAATACATGTAATTGGCAAAAGAAGAGAAAAGAAAATTAGTTGTTACTCAAAGATCCGGAGTTGTTGCTCTCCTTTAAATTGCCTTGATTAAGTAACTTGACATGGTGCTTTACGTTTCTCTGTTATGTAAGAACCTTTTATGATCTTTTGTGAAGATTTAAAAGAAGGAATCAAAAACAGGTTTCTGAATACCAATGACCACAGTGACAGTAAAAAAGTGCATAAATGCTGCTATTGCCTGATTCAAACAGTGAAGAACTAGGTATGAGTCTGTAAATTATGGGATCAGCAAATATTAATCCAGATAGCCATAAAGTGCAGACCAAGCTTCACAAAATCCCCAAGTTTGGTGTAAATAGACCTAATAGAAAGTGAGATACAGCCATTTGAAAATGTCAAAATTTACAAAGAAATGTATGGCGATCCAGACGCCTCTGAACACAATGTCCGGATGGCCATACATTTCTTTGCTAATTTTGACATTTGTAAATCTTTGTCTGTCAGTCAAAACTAGCTTGATTAACATCAAACTTGGGGATTTTGTGAATCTTAATGTGTGCTCTTTCTGACGATGTGGATCAATACACCATTTTGCTAATGATCAGTTCCTGGTGAATTGTGGGTAGATCCAGTCCTTTGTGGGGGCAAACGGGCAAAATTAACATTTCAAATTATGTCCTAAACTGGCCATTTGCCCCCACAAAGGACTGATCATGGATCTACCCAAAATTCAAAAGGAACTGATCATTAGCAAAATGGTGTATAGTTGCTTATCCATAATTTACAGACTCATACTTAGTCCTTTTCGGTTTGAAATCAGGAAATGTGAAAGCAAAGAGTATATAAATTATGAAAATTTCTGTAGCCAGACTACATAATGACAAGAAAGGAACAACACAAAGGTGTGCATATCATTGTTGCAGTCAGACTCCCTTCTTACTGCTAAACAGAGCTGCTTGTTTAAACTGCATCTGTGCAAAGATGCTGGGTAGCTTATAATCTTGACCTTTATTTCCCCAGTTCAAATCCCACACAGCAGCAAAATGAATGTGTAAAATTGCATTATTAACAAATTCAAAAATTTGGGATACTTTCTCTCTTTTTTCCTTAACACAAACTTGAAGAATTCAGTATAGGTGCTGAAAAGTTTTATAAAGTTGACAGCAGAACTAGTGGATATGAACTAGAAGATCTGAACTCAAAAAATTGACCTTGCTCCACGCACTCTCAATGGGCGGCTTCATAGCTCAGGTGGCAGAGCATCATACTGGTATTTGCAGAGGTCACAGGTTCAAATCCCTTTGAAGCCCTCAGTTTTTCAGTTTTTCAGGCTTACTCAACACGCACTACAAAGAACATTTTTGAAGACATTTGAATGACTGTTTGTTTCCTTTAATTCACCTTTGTTTCATTTTTGTTTGCGTGATTATAAATATCCTTT
This sequence comes from Catalaphyllia jardinei, assembly GCA_022496165.2. Taxonomy (NCBI): domain Eukaryota; kingdom Metazoa; phylum Cnidaria; class Anthozoa; order Scleractinia; family Caryophylliidae; genus Catalaphyllia; species Catalaphyllia jardinei. The sequence continues at coordinate 5,528 of JAEMPF020033584.1, read as the reverse complement.
TTTGGCTGCCACACAAAGAGTTGTTTCAGTTTTAGTTCCCTACGTCATAGAAGTATATTAGGTCTTTTTTTCCACGCGAACATTTTAGTTTAAGGAGTTGTCCCTGGAGTAAATATGAGTTTATAGGAGTCTTTCGGGGTTTTTACACAACTTGGAGTTTTATCACCCCAGGAGTCAAGATCAGACGTAAGCCAAGATCGTTACATTTCTATCAGTTTTTTTTTCGCTATGCTTTCTGTCGTCAGATTCACAATTTAGTTCGTTTCTTTAGCTTAGACAATCGTGCATTTCTTTCTAGTTTTCACCGCAACTGTTGTAATAACTCGGCTAGCCTGTACTCAATTAAGACCAATAAACCGGCGTACAGAAGAGTCTGCTGTCCACCTTTTACTGCATTGTGGTTGACCAGGTGAACCCAATTACCCTGCACCCCGTGCCTGCCGTACTGGGAACGTGACATTCCTTCCAATTGCTTAAATTGGAAAATTTACTGCACTGATCATTCTTCACTTTCATCTACTATCGCAGTTCAAATGTGAAGCATTTCATATATATACTTCATATCAATTGATGTTCATTCAAACAATCGTTAAATCATCCTTCAAACATCGCAATTATTTGTCACAGAAAATCAACTGAATGATTGAAGTTCAATTTTTTTCAAATCAAAGCATAGTTTTTATGGTGGTTTAATTCACCTGGGTCTTATGTAAAAACCTTTCTGTAGTATTAGAAAGGCAGTTTTGTTTCTTGTACTATTGATGTTTTGCATTGTACAAAATAACACAACAGTGAAATCAGACTTAAATTTATGTAGAATTGACATTCAACTCTTTTTGCAAGAAAAAAAGCTGTCCATACATTCACTCTACTCATTTCACATGTACATGCAAACATCCATAAAAACCTGCAGGGGTTACGAGAGGTACCATGAGAGAAAGATGCATTCCTAAGAATGTCAGCACAATAACCCAATGCAAGCCAGGGCATAAATCCAGTCTGCTTGATCCAGCCTACAAACTCAAATCCATTAGACTAGTGTACCCACATTACTTTTATATTGTAGAAAATAATTACCATCAACATGACAGAACTTCTCTGCCAAGTCTTGTCGCTGAACTAGTTTATGATTTAACCCATCACACAAAGCCTGGTATGTTGCAGCAGAACCTTCCTTTTGTCTCCAGTTCTTTAACATGTGGTATCCCTTTTCATCTAGGTAGTAATGACCTTGATTTATTCCTTGAAGTTCTGCATCACTGACACCTAAGCGACGTCCAAGCTTTATCCACTTTTCTGCAATTTCAGCACCCAATTCTTCTAATTCGTCTAATGTTGGTGTGCCATGTTTTGCTGGTACTACAAAAAGAAATAATTCTGTACAAATAAATTGTTGTTGTTGTGGTTGTCACTAACATAACAATGCTTTAGAATGAGGGCTTCCTTTCTCAAATATTGTATTCAAGATACCCCAGTAATGTTTGGAGGTAACTTTTAGTAAAAACCTGCATATATATGGATTTTACCGAATGAGAATGAAAATAGCTATCATAAGTTTGTGATGTCCAAATTACTATTATTTAGTAATAACTAATGATCCTCATTCAAGGCCTTGTCTGAGTGAAAATGATTTGAAGCCCTGCCCAATATAACGAAAACTATTTATAGCCAGCAAATTTTCAATGTCAGTCTGCTCTGATAAAACCTATTTCTGCTTGGACATATCCCATTTTTGGCTGGACAAACATTGATTACATCTTACCGCAGCTATAAAAGTGCACCCTTCACTGATGCTTAGAGTGCCTATGATATGAAAAAATAATTGCTACTTATTTGAAAGGCTTTTCAAGGTGAGGAAGAACAGCATTTCCTTTAGGATGTAGATCGCGATGTTTCAACTGCGCACTGCTAGTCTTTATCAGGCGATGAGGTTGAATGGTTACGCAAAATCTTATAAAGCTTGATGCTCTGCTGTGATTGGTTGGTTTTCAACAGCTGTGATTGGTGCATTTCGATCCTCACTGTTCCGGTTGGCTGCTCCCTCAGTGGCCCGCTTTTTTTGTAGCTCTCCTGTTGCTGTGTTTCAAGATCATGGGCATCCATGATGAACAACAGCAATCCTTTTCATGGCATTTTCCTTTTTGAAATATCTTTTTTACATTTAGAGATTTTCACATTTCTCTATTATGCAAATGAGGAGAGTGATGACATCATAAATAGTTCCACTTTAACAATAAAATACTGAATCAAGAATATCCAGAAATTTTGGTGCAGTGTTCTTTAAACCTGGCACCTGAAATGTGTTTTGCAAAAGAAACAGAATGACACCTACTATATATAATTATATGTTGTTGGCATGGCAATACTCTTGGCTTCAGCCTCTTTTTGTGAAAAACCAAATAACCCCATTTACAACCTTTCAAAGCGGGACAGAGCTAGGTCTTGCTCGGAACACGCATGGTTCCCATATTGTCTAAACTATTTCCATTAGATTGTTGCGAGTGGTGATCCTTGTGTAAGATAAAATCTGGGAATTTAAGTCTTAATTAAATAGGACCCGGGACATAACTGTTGGCATGGCAACAGCCCAACAGGTGTCATTATGTTTCTTTTGTGATGTACAGTTCTGGTGCCAAGTTTAATATTTGATATGAATTTTCTTGAGATATTCGTGATTGAGTGTTGCAAAAACTTAAACATCTCTAAAACCAAAAAAGATATCACAAAAAGTCCAAAAAGGATCACACCATTCTTCTTTACTTTGAAAAGCCTTTCAAATGAGGAGCAATTATTTTTTACTTTATAATAGCCCTTTTCAAGTTAACTTTGCTCATTTACATTACAATGAAATTTAACATGTATGTGAGGCAAATTCGGGCTATTTTGTAGTTTTAGCCCAAAATTTCCACGCAGCCCGAAATTGCCTTGCAGCCCGAAATTGCCTCGCATCCACATTGGATTACATTATAATGCAAATGAGAAAAATTAACCGTAAAAAGGGCTATTAGGTACGTACTTTAAATATGGAACAAGCAAATTTTCGAAGCATTTATTTACACGAGCATCATCTCAATGCAGGAAAAGTAGAATGCGAGGTACAGCAAAATCAGTACCACATTTGTGCGTGAAACTACTGCTTCAGTTCATATACGGATAGTTATGAAATTGATGAAATTGACTGAGGCTTGAAATCAAGTTGATTTTTGTAATAATACAAGCTAACTGATGTGCATTATTGTACAACAGGTAGAATCCACAGCCACTGATTTGACACAATTTGAGCTCGCAGTTTTCTGAATAAAGGTAAATCTTAAAATGTTTCACTGCTATATCTTATTAAAAGGGACTGGGAAAATGATACCAACAGATAACTCTCTTTTTTTTCTATTTAGAATTACAATTTTTCAAATGGTCGTGAAAGCAGAAAACAAATCGTTATTTTTAAGAAGGTTACGACACTTTTAAATTTAAATTTCGAAGACATGTTTCGATGTTATGAACATCATCGTCAGTTAAAGAATATTTGAAAAACCGTTAGGACTATATAACAACTAGGCGAAACATGCATACATAATTAATTATGATTAAGTGACATATTTGAGTGAATAACAAAGTGTTGGAAAGAATATTAAGCCTAAAGGGTAAGTGTCAGATTGACGTGATGAACTTGCTGGTTTAAATTAGGTTTTTCCCAGTTTATGTGCATAGCCTCCTTAAGTTTAAGCTGAAATTTAGTAGGGGCGGAATCAAGGATTTCAAAACAATCCGCAGAGCAAGATTGACGACAACTTTCTGAGTTTTGTAAATGTTTGAAGATATGTGAAGACTTGTCTGAAGAGAGATGTTCACGGACGCGTGTGGAAAAATGACGACCGGTTTCACCGATATAGCAAGCATTACAGCAAGCACAAGTAAATTTATAGACCACACGTGCACGAAGTTCTCTAGGGACAGAATCCTTCACTGAAAAAAGATTTCTTAATTTAAACGTGGTAAACACTAACTTGATGTCAAGATCATTACAATAACGATTAACAAGGCGACGTATTTTGCTTTGAGCTACAGTAGAAAAACTGCCTAAATAAGGTAACTTATAAAAGTATTGTTTACCCTGTGAAGTGGTATTAGAGGAAGGAGGTGTTTGAGTGGAGCCATTTCGGTCGATGACTGTGTTTAAATATCGACAAACGCATTTATCGATAAGATGAACGGGGAAAAGATTCTTGCGTAAAATGAAAACTAATTTAACAATGTCCTTGTGGAAGCCCAACCAAGTATTGTTGATTTTAAAAACTCTGTCAATTAATGTCCTGATAAGACCGGTTTTATATGACAGAGGTGCGTAACTACAGTAATTGGTAAGTAGACCTGTAAAGGTCTTCTTACGGAAGGTACTAGTGACAACGGAACCAGGGTGGGTATTGTCGATTAAGACATCCAAAAAGGGCAAAACATTATCAATTTCTTTCTTCATCGTGAAGCGTATGTTGGGATGTTGACTATTGATATAGTTGAAAAATGCAATGGCGTCCTGTTCTGAGTGGAATAAACAAAACGTATCATCCACATAACGACGATAAAATAGAACCTCAGTACCATGATATTGCTCTAACCAGATTTTTTCATGGTGACCCATAAAAAGATTGGCGAGGACAGGAGCTAGGGGTGAACCCATGGCAACCCCATCAATCTGGTCATAAAAGGAACCTTTGAACAAAAAGTGAGTTTCAGCAGTAGCAAATGAAAAAAGACGTTTGAGATCAGAGGGGGTAAGCTTGAGGTCTGGGTTTCCCTCGGAGATGTACTTGACCGCTAAGTCAATACATTCCTCAAGAGGGATGTTAGTAAACAAGCTCTCCACATCAAAGGAAATGAGAAATTTGCCAAACATGGGTAGGTTGTTGATTTCTTGAACAAAAGTGAAAGTGTCAGAGGCATTGTAATCATTGGGGATATATGGTTCAAGGAGACTGCATAAAAGCTTAGCTAAATTGTAGTTATATGTGCCAATAGATGAAACTATGGGGCGGAAAGGGGGTGTGGATGTGGGATCGCGTAATTTATGCATTTTGGGCAAACCGTATATTCTGGCCGGTTGGGACCCGTTGGGATAGATGTTGTCGTATATAACATTCTCCAATTTGCCTTGTTTTTTCAGATCCCTGAGAAACCGTTGAAGCCTACTTTCACGGGTAAGGGTAGGGTCTTTACTAATGGGTTTAAACTTAGAGGAATCGTTGATTATACTAAATAAACCATTGTCATATGTAGTTCTATCAAGGATTACAATACCGTTCCCTTTGTCGGGTTTCAAAATGACTATGTCCCTGTTCTTTCTGAGACTCCTCAAAATGCTGTGTTTTTTGAGATCTGCAGTGGTAGGTCTATACGAGGATATGTAGCAGTGAGCAAGGTGAGACAGATTTGCAACTATTTTGCCGGTGTTGGAGGTGTCAATAAGATGTCTTTTCATCGTGTGGCTAATCAGTTCGAAGCAAGCGAAAATATCAGTCTTGCTAATGGTTGGA
>JAEMPF020033583.1:0-10640 GCA_022496165.2 Catalaphyllia jardinei | reverse complement strand
AAAAAGCTCAAGCCCTTAAGCACAAACCACAATCTAGCCATTATGAAGCTTGACATGTATTTTGACAACTCTCTACATTACGTGAATAAGTGCGGATCTTTTAGTGTACATGTAACAATTACTCTTCGACCTCCATAACAATTCCAACATTTTAATTTCAGGATTCAGTCTTAAGGACGGTGCCCACTAAATACAAAGGTTTTTGCGCCAGGTTAGGACCACGCGGAAAAAGTAGATCTTTGCAAGGGCTGATCTCTACAAAAATGATGACATGAGCATTTTTCTGAGAAAAGAAGGAAAGGATATTTACTCACAGAATTCCTTAGAATTCACTCTTACATGCAGAAAGACAAACACGTTTTAAAGGATCTTTAAACTGCATGGCAAGTGGTAACATTTTTGGTTCGTTTTTTAAGACAAAATAGTTGCAAAAGCGCTTTTAGCATTTCTGAGAGCCTTCCTCTAGTTTAGCTAAAACTCAGTCGAAATACCTTTTGCTTACAGCCAAAAACTAATTACATGTTGAATAGGCTTGCTACTTCCATTTCGCAACATAAAATTTAGGGGTAACCACGCGTTTTTTAAAGTTATTGATCTTTCTTGACATATTTTACGGCGCCCGTTACATTTTGTCCTGTCACCTCCCCAGTAAGTAAGACATTTGCGTTTCTGCGCGCGCAAAACGCCATCTGCAGGTACCCGTTTACAGTTGGATTTCAGTGTAAATTTCGAAAGATAACAGCTAGGTTTTCAGCTGGAAGAAATTGGTTAGCGATATGCTGCTATTCTGGTGTCACAGGTTTAAGTACCGGTTCATCAAAATTGATTTGGTCACAGTGGGAAAATTTTGCTTTAATTTAGTTGTGCACTTGGTGGCGTAGTTGATTGCGCAACCCCAGCGCGCTTAAACCATGGCTTGCGTGCGCACTAACAAAAGTAGGCACCGTCCTTAATTGCGTTTGAGAGTAACGAGAGCGCATCATGGGGTTGAAAAACATCATTCCAGTTCGCTGGATCACGATGTATCGACCATAAGTTAACGAAAACTATCGTGTCTTCTGGAATCAGTGTGAAGTCCTAAATTTTCATTAGGCTGATTTAGAAAGAGAACAGGATCGTCACTTGATCGTCACTTACAGCCCCCTCATGAGCTTGCCATTGCTAGTAGCGTGCTCGGAGCACGTTTCTTATTCTTTACCTGTCGTTGGCCTACTAGTACAAGATGGAATCACTACGTACTCGAAGTCACTAGCACAATCGACAGTTTAACAAACCGTAACCTAGAAAAAGCTCCAATCAGTCACAAGCATACAGCGTTTTTTACTGCGTTTTAAAAATCATCAGCTCGACAAATCAGCTTTAAACGAATTTGTTTTAAACTATTTTGTCTTTTGCCGCAACTAATCCCAGTAAGTAGTTTGGTGTCAAAGTCCAGTTTTGTTTACTGAGCGCAGAAAGTGAGATCAACGATGAAAAATTTTCGCTGTCGAACAATTCAAACGGGTCGAAAATATACATCGAATTCCTGCAAGAAGCGTTGCCGAGAGTTTCTTTGACGAGTTCAAGGACTTACTGTCGTTTTCGTCAAACGGCCCGGCTTTTCTGAAGAATTTGCAGTTTGGTAAACCACTATGTTAATGTGTTTCTTTTCTTTTTCTTAATCGGACCTTCAGTTCAATGATTCCGGGTTCAGTAAAATATTTAATTAAGAATAATGGCCTTATGCCTTAGAGCTGTTTAAACACAACAACCAAAAAACTAGTGGTTCTTGATCAGTAAGACTGAAGAAGGAAAAAAACACTGTTAGGTTCACAGTGAGCCAGGAGTCTGACATTATTTGGTTTTCTCTCAAGAAACGCTTAAAATAAACAGAGACAGCTCCATAATTTTATATGATCCATAATTATTCATAACTAGACGCCTTGCTGCGTGTACCCAGGCAGTCGTTATACTGAGAAGCACTAGCTATATTGCAATTGAGCCCAAATGTTCTGCATTTGAAGTTGTGCGAAATTCAATCGAATCGATGTCCTCAAGCTATTCTGCCTTCGATTGCATTTCTTGGAATCGATTAATAGCTTATTACTTGTACACAGACCTTTAGCACGTAAAATGAGTCAAGATCGTTACATCAGCCTATGAACATTTCAGTCTATTTTCTTTAGCCTTTCCCGTTGTTGATGTTTGTTGTTTTTCATTTCTCAAACGAGAGAGACATTTTGAATTTCAGAGTTATGGGAAAACGCAGATTTAAAAATTATAGAAGTGTAATCTTTATTAATTTCCTATAACATTACAATTTCTTGACTTTATCCACTGAATGGTTTTCGAATAATCTTTTTATTGCTTCAGGATTGCGTGACAGTACAATCCAAGAGTTGTTTTGCTGGGGTCAACTCATACATTGGTTTCTTTTATCTTAAATGTACAATAATTCGCTACATGGGTTTCATTCTTGAGAAGACACATACCTCTGTTACAAGAAAATAACGAGAGAATATCGTTTAGTTCGAGATTTTAACTTTATTACACGTTACGAAGTTTCTCAGAGCGTTTTACTTAGGTGTACTCGAACAGATACATTCGTAAACAACAGAAACATATTCTCTAACCTTTCTGCTCTTGTTGCTCATACGTTATGAGTTCGTGCTGGGATCCTACTTGGTTCACGATCACGTCTAAAAATACGATGACGCTTCTGAAGATGCTTTTTATAAAGGTGAAGAGTCGATAGCCCCGGTTGATAGCTGGCTCCTTTGGCATATATTAAACATGATTCTTGATGATTTCACTCCAAAAGTTCGCTCGTAAATTGTTGATCTCTCGAAAGCCTTCCAGACCGACCCTTTCCGAAAACGTTTAACGACATTTAGTGTTGGTCTACCGCGAACGGTGTGTTTGTTTGTATGTGATTTCATCGCCCTAGAAATCCAGTAGCTTTTTCACGACGACAACTGCTGTAAAGTCCATGTGTCGCACGCTGCATTAGTGACGCATGTGCTGTAGAGACCAGACGGCGATTTGTGACTGAACAAGGAAAAAAAAAGAAAAAAAAAAAGAAAGCCGAAATTTAAACCCAGGCCTCACTGCCTGGGTAATTATTCAATTCTCTAGTTGATTTTGAAAACAAAGAGTTCATTCTAGTCCATTTCAAGCTGCATTTCTTTGTTTAGGCAAGGGAAATGTTTCCTTCAGTTAACATTCTCTGCATTTTCCTTAAAATTGAAAAGAATCAAACAAATCCGATTTGTTTAAATAAAGGCGATTTCAATAAAGCCCGTGAAACAGAGCCTTCCGAAATAACACAAGGTAAAAAATGGGCGAAATCACGGACAGGCACAATATTTATTTCTACCGAGGGTCCTTTAAATAAGAGTCCAATAAACTCGACTGAGAAAGCGCGAAACTTGCTGACTCTGCTCTAAAACTGCATGAGATTTTACGAACTTTTCTTATCAATTCACGTGAGTTCGCCAGTAGATAAGTAGTTTTTACTAACTTTAAGCATCAAAATAAGTACTTAACTGTCTAAAACCAGCAAAACTTCAGACCATTGGTGCCCCAAGACAGAGGAGGTAAGAAAAATTACCTCGCTGAAATTTTTAAACGATGGAATGTTAAAAATAAGATAATAATCTCACCTATTACAGGGATGCCCCAGGGTCCTGGAAGCAACTTGCAAAAAGAATGCCGCCAAATTGCTTTTTCCAGCGAGAAACACACAGACCAGTAAAGAAACAAAATCTGTCCAGTTGATAGGAGGTCCTGGAATGAAACGCTCATACTCAGCTTCGTATAGATTGCTGTTCTCCACTACAACTCGATCGCTAGTTTGCGATCAAGGTTCAGATGGTCTCAAGAGGGAGGAAATATAGGGTACACATATGCGAACAAGTTGTTTACAGCCCATTGAACCCTTAACTATTATCACGCTATTCTCTTCGTGTCATTAAATACAGTAATTAATTACAGCACGTTTTAAGCGAGTGCTCTTTGTGTTCCGTTGAGCCTGTTACTCCGGAATCGCTTTATGCTGTGTTTAACACTTCATTTTTGATGGTACAGTTCTGATCGGTAGTTTTCATCGTGCAAGACTCTGGTCGGGTTAACTGAATATAATGTAGCAAAGAAGGTGTTAATCGGCTCAGATAAAGTAGGGCATCCCCCCCCCCTGGGGCGGATCTAGGGGTGGTTCGGGTGGTTCGGTCGAACCCCCTAAACTGAACGTAAAAACGTACAACAAACGCGTGGTTAGAAAAAAGCGAACCAACTCAGCTAATAAATATATCTTTAAGTTTTGAAAATGATATTTCTTTGTGTCTTTGTACGCGAAATTCAAAACAAATTTGTGCCTAGTTGAAAATGGCATCTAGTACGTCCGCATGAGCTATAAAATTACTGCTTATTAACGCTTTCACGTTCCGCCCAAAACTGACAGTTTATGCCAAATCTGCCAATCAATTTTTATTCCGGCATTGCGTAAAGCCACGCCGTTCTTTGGAAATCAGAGTTGTCGACCGTTTTCTTAGTGAGTCAAAGATTGCGCCGGGAGTATTTTAAAGAGAAAATGTACTTAAACGTTCCTCAACGTCAACTCAAGACTTAATATGTCGAAGAGGGCAAAGCAACCACAAATTCATCGGTTTTTCGGACCGTCATCAGCAAGGTAAGCATTAATAGATTAGTCTAATTCACATCATCATCATCATCTTTCCTCATTGCGCCATGGGACGCATAAGGCCGCTTTTGTCGGTTTCTGTAGTCGTGAATTAGTCTGGGGAGGTGACTGGCCTCCCGCAGGCTTCCCAGAGCCCCTATTTGCCAGCTTGTTCAGGGTTCCTGTCAGGCCTTCATAGCTACCGTAGCGGCCTCGAGACCTAAGTCCCACTGTACTTCACCCTGACAGGCAGTGCCCTACTCCACTGTTGCCCACCTCCCACGAACGAGGACGTTAGAGGTTGGTCTTTTGGAGGCAGTCTATTACAGGAGTACGCTTAATTCTAACAAGCAGACAGTGCTGATTTCTCGAGAGTTGTTTCACGAATTGTATCGATTTAACACTGAAATGTCACAAGTTTACATTCTAAATTGTCTTCCCTAGATCGAAGACCAGCGAAGATAATGAGTCTTTTGACCAATCATCTAATTCTTATAGCAGTTTGAATGAGAGCTCGAGTAGTGCAAAGAGGATTCGTTGCTCTAGCGATGCCGGTAACAACATTTTCCATAATACTACAACAAGCTATCAGTTTGGCACTCGTCAACACTTTTTTTCATTTTTGTGTTTACAGAGACCGAAAAAGTGACCCAAACAGGTACAGGCAGTGAAGATTTGCCAGTGACCGTCGCTTCTTCAAAGCAAGGTATTTCATTTTTTAAATTAGTGATTAGGTATATAGATCAGAAACGGCTTAAGCTTATATATTAAATAAAAATGGAAAACGTCTTTGCCATCATCAAAGCTCGGACACAATTTTAGGTGCAAAGCAGTGCTACTTAACTTCATTCATGTTTTTTTAAAGCAGAATTCTGTTCTCTGCGTGACAATTCAGACTAACCATGACAATTTGTAAACATGCGAGATAAGTCGAGTCACGATCATTATCAGTTTGATGCGGCTTTGTCGGAGACCTCTAGTTTAAGTTATTTCCGACACATGTTTCTTTGCCGGCGGAGTGAATAAAATGAACAACGTAAACAAGGTCCATTATCATGATATCTGATTTGGGCATTTTCCAATATTTTCTCAGGTTCTACCATGATGGGTCTTCCTCGCGAAGTCCTTTTGCAAATATCAAAGTGGCTCTCATTGTAAGAGCGCATGACACACCTTGCGCCAGTCTGCAGATATCTTTATGATGTCATGCATGATTCTAGTACTCAAACGCTGAATGTACTCTTCATTCGTTTAATTCGTTATTTAGACACGATAGGGATTTACGGCATCTAGGCATTAGACATTCGCAAAGATCTCTAACTTTTGTTACTGACGCTTTTTTATTGAACAAAAATTAATGAATTGTTGCAACTTAATATCTTTGGATCTTGGATACAATACGTCGATTTTTTCTATACACTTTTTGAGACATATGCCTAGTTTAAGAGAACTTGATATAACAAGTTGCCAAAACATTACATTAGAAAGTCTAGTAAAAAACAAGTACACTAGAAATATTAAGAATGCCTAATTGTTTTCAAGTAGACGGAATTTCCTTAGTGTCTGTAGTAAAATCGTTACCTGACATTAAAATTGTCGACGCTGGTGGATGTGAAACAATATCCGTAAATCAAGCTCGAGATATTTTGCAGAGTTGCCAACTCTCCGAATTTTCTTTTTCCCCTAACTGGGATCCCCCAGATTTGTGGGAACGACTTTTCACTGATTTTAAACATGTCAAGTTGGGTGATTTAACTCTTTAAACTAGAAGTCCACAGAAATATTTTGAGAGTCAAACACCCTGGCTTTCCGCACAAGGAAAAAGAACATTAGTTGTATTGTTAAAATTGTGCGATTTCTGTTACCTGTCCTGTTCTATAAACGTATGTCAAAACGGTATTGAAATAATTTTAAAAAAGGTTGTGCAATGGCAATTTACTTTCATTGCAGCGTCACAGACTGATAAAGATGGAGATGATCCTGTTTGTCACGGTTCGGTTCATGACGTTGATGTTGGTGCTCTTTTTCGTCAGAAAACAGCTTTTAAGTCTCTAAATCAAGCTGAGAAACTCAACATCATAAATAATCATTTTCGACCTGGAGAGGATTATGCTTTCCCTAAAGTTTTTATGAATGGTTGTAATCGGTCTTTCCAAAGATCCTGGCAGCAACGTTATCCGTGGCTCGTTTACAGCATAGAATGTGACGGTGGTTTCTGTCTCCCATGCGTTTTATTTGCCATACGCGAAAGCTTAGGTACCTTAGTAACCACTCCATTTAATCGGTGGATAAAAGTAAGCAAAGTGTGTGGCGAACATGAGAAAAATCGTTACCACATCGATGCCATGGTTGCATACGATAATTTTATCACGACAAGTCGGAATCCGCAAAAAAACATCCAAGTTCAAATTGAAAACGAACGCGGGAGCACGATTAAGAGAAACAGACAAATTGTGAAAAGTGTTGCAAAGTGCGTCCATTTTTGCGGCAAACAGTGCATTGCATTGAGAGGCCATAGAGATGACAGCACTGCCGATCGAAATGGAAACAGGGGCAACTTTCTAGTTTTGCTGGAATTACGTGTTGACTCAGGCGGTGAAGTTTTAAAGAACCACCTAGCGACCTGCAGAGCGAATGCACGATATTCTAGTAAAACAATACAGAATCCACTCATAATGCTGATCGGAGACCACATAAGGATTCGATAATTCAAGAAATCAAAGAAGCAAAGTAGTTCTCAATTCTTTGCGATGAAATCACTGACAATGCTAATCTCGAACAGTTGTCTATGGTTTTACAGTTTGTCGACAAAGAGTGCATGATCCGCGAAGAGTTTTTAGACTTTCGATGCACCGATCGAATAACTGGTCAAGTAATTTCGTCCTTGATCTTGGGGAAGTTGGAGCAGTGGGGTTTGGACATTTCAAACTGCCGAGGCCAAGTTAAGGCTACGATGGTGCTTCGAATATGTCTGCACAAGCGCGGGGAGTGCAAAGCTTAATAGCACAGAAAAACCCCAAGGCCCTGTATGTGCACTGCAATTCCCATGTATTGAATCTCGTTATAGTAAAAGCATGTAGCTTACCATCAGTTCGCAACATGGCTGGCACTATAACGGAGATTTCACAATTTTTCAATTATTCCCCAAAGCGGCAGAAGTGCTTGGAGAAAGTAATTAGCGTTGATCAGCCGGATTCGCAGAGAACTAAGATCCGCGACCTCTGCCGTACTCGTTGGGTTGAACGCCATGAGGCATACGAAACGTTCGCACTGTTACTTCCGTCGATTGTTAAAACCTTCGAGGTTATTTTGGACGAACAGCAGCACAAACAATACAGTACCGAAACCCCTTGGAACTGGGACAGAGAGACTCTCCAGAAGGCAAATGGCTTCTACCACACATGTTGTTCTTTCCAGTTTCTCATCGCGTTAATAGTCACCATGAAAACTTTGGCAGTCATTAAGCCGATTAGCATTAAACTGCAAAAGAAGTCCAATGACATCGTGAAGGCATGCTGTATGATATCAGAGACCGAGAAAGAGTTGAACGAAAAGAGAGACGAGGCTGAAGCTGTGTTCAAAAGATGGTACTCTAATGCTGTGGAGCTCAGTTCAGACCTGGGTACCGCGCCCAGCGTTCCGAGAACAGCCTCAAGACAGCAGCACCGGGCAAATGCACCCCATGACACTCCTGAGGAATATTACCGTCGAAATCTGTTTGTTCCTTTTCTTGACCATATTACACAAGAGATGTCGTCAAGGTAATATGTTTTAATCAGGTATTCATGACATTTTAGATACGTTGTTTGCAAACCAAGACGACCTTCACGACGGGTTTCCCTTTCAAGTGATCAGATTACATAGCTGTTCCTTTACTCTTCTCCAGTTATAACAGTCACACTACACAAAGTACAACAGAGTACAAATACGCAAATTCTGATCAGTGGTTATATTTTGAATTGTTCTAGATTTGGTAATACTCAGAAGACTGCTGTGCAGTTACTTGGTTTAGTTCCAAGCATCATAGTGTCACGCATAGATGCAAACATTGATGCGGTTTCAGAGATGTACAGCTCAGACTTGCCAAACCCTCAAACTCTGGATGTCGAGCACCATCGATGGACGAGAAAGTGGCAGTCAGAGAGAGTCCAACCAGACGCACTTCAACCTGCATTAGAGGTACAGAACTTAATGTTTTTGATTTTTAATGTAATTGTTCGCCTTTCAAATTAAACTGAACTATTTTTTTTTTGTTATCTTAGGCCTGTGACGGAGACATTTCTCCAACATCCACTGTTTGCTGCGCATTGCATGCACTATTCCAGTGACTTCAGCTGACAACGAGCGGGTAAACAGTACCTTGAAGCTGGTTAAAGGCTACCTGCGGACCACCATGACGACAGAAAGACTGTCTGGCATGGCGCTCATGAACATTCACCACAAGAAACCCGTGGATTATGTTGCTGTTGTCCAGAAATTTGCAGAACAGCAACCCCGGAGAATGTTGCTGGCTGATCCCATTTTTTAGGAATCATGAATTGTTAATTTGAATGAATTTAAAATGTCTATCCGTCTCGATTATTGTCAGTGTTAAAAACATTCATCCTTTAAACTACTACAGTTAGCACAAAAATGGAGGTGACTTTAGAGCGATTAGACGACTTCAAATTGCTCCTGAAAGCGCTGGAAATCGCATTTCAGAGGCCCTTAAATTAAAACTTTTCCGGGGAACATGCCCCTGGACCCCCCTAGGCGCTACCGCCTTCGGCGGGCGTTTATCCGAACCCCCCTCCGTCAAATCCTGGATCCGCGCCAGCATCTGCTTGGAGCGGGACCCATTGTGCAAAACTCGAATGTAAAGGTCAGTTTTAACAAAGGATGAATGTTATCCTTGGACGCTATTTAGAATGAAAATCTGTTTTCAATACCGACAATAGACGCTATTTTTTAACGTCCTTGCTGAGAAAGTTGATAAGATAGCCCAAGGGTCACTGGCTAATGAAAATAATTGACTTTGTGTTGAGGTATACCAATTTGAATTCAACACAATTAAGCCATTGAGGCCTGAATGCCGACATCATATATGGATTGATATGATTGGTCGAGAGGCTGTTTAGAAAGCAGATCTAAATCTGGCGGTGAAAGGTTATTTTCCGCTAAACCGGGCGACACGCGTGCGACATGTGATCCGCCACGGCTACAGTGAACCGATAGGACAGAAAGATATGAGTATTTTGAGTACAAATAAGACAAGCGCCCTGTCAAGAACGTAGAGCTTAGAGCTTGACAATCTCGGCTTGAACTGTTTTACCACAAACCAACTTTATTGTATAAAACTAAGCTCACCTCAGAAAACCTTCTTGTGTCCCAATTTCAACCTCTATCACTCATTATCGCAGCAAATGAAGTGGAACTGCTCACAGGCAATATGTTTCACTACCTACATGTCCATTTTTGCTTATTAAATAAATTAACCCGACGCTGCTTTATTGACCATGTAAATTTTGCGTTAGCGGCCTTGCATAATCATGTTCTAGAGAGGTCATACAGTAAAACAAGTTTTTTTTGCGCTTGTTTTCCCTTGCCTTCATGATTTCTGCCAAACAGGTCTACATGTCTTCAAAACGGCACTTCAGAACGAAGATCGTACCGACTGTTCAGATTTATATAATTTAGTCTCATTGGTGGATTCAGCGGGGTCCGATTTGAATCTATTCGTTACAGCAATCTACCATATGGACCATATGTTTTACCTATAGTCTCGCTGGTGGATTCGAGGAGTCCCATTTAAACCGAGCTGTCGTGGCAATGTACCATTTTATTATGGACCTTGTGTGCACCCATTATAAATGAACGTATTTCATATGACTCATACTAAGGATGAAAAAGGGACGTCTCGTGGTCGAGAGGTGTACTTAATTACGTCAGTGGGACAATATCAAGCATGAGTCAGTAGGTCTGTGCTGTCGGGAGATATACTGTA
>JAEMPF020033580.1:0-10651 GCA_022496165.2 Catalaphyllia jardinei | reverse complement strand
TTTTTCGTTGGTGCCGCAACGAATTCTGTGATAATAAAGAAAAGCAAAAGAATAAAGAAACTCTGCAACAGCTCTTGACTTTGCCCAGTATCTTCTTGATCACTAATCTTATTGAGCGACTTCTCCGTCCATGTTTTGTTATAGGGATGCTTTGGTGTTTCCATGGCAACTCTTGATTGACATTCCGGTTGAGAAGGTCGTGGTATCAGCAGCAATACAGGCGCTAATGTATGTGTTGCCAGGCTAACAAGAAAAATAAGTTTTCTTAAGTTTGTTTTGTCCGCCACGCAACCCATAATTGGTGCTCCTGCCCCACGTGCAAAAGGAATCACTCCTGAAAGAATTCCCGCATAACTTGCACGGAGTCCCAACTGCTTGAGATAGATAGGAAGATATACTACCCTCGTGACGAATGCAGACAGAAAGAAAAAGTAAAATGCTTGAAATATAACTTTGGTTCTATCAAAATACCAAAATCCTTTCCATTCTTTTTCACTTATTGTGTTCATGGTCAGTGCAAGCATTTACAATGCGCGAGTGGACCTGGGGAATAAAAGGAAAGCACCAAAAAATCATTAACAAACAGAGTAGCCGAGGGAATTTGATTAAACGAAACTTTTTTAGTCTTCCTTAACCTAAGCTCGCATCAAACGCCTGAAAAAACTACAGACTAAAATTTTAATAAAAATGGAGACAAATTGATGAAAACCGTGAAAGACAGCAGTGTTCCGGCAATCGCTCAGTTAGTCGGGGCACAGCAAGAAAAAACACGGAGTGAAACAAGGTGAGAAATTTAAGATTCAAAACATGAAAATTCTTGACGTTAACCATCGACAGGAAACTCACATGCAGAACACATCAGTGACATCTGCGAGACAACAAGCTGTAAACCTGGGGTCTTACCAAGACTAAGTAATTTAAATATAATCCTATGGTCTGCAAAGTTACTTCTGTTTAGAGATCTACCATTTTGCCCCGCCTTATATTTAACATCTATTCACCAAAGTGGAGGCGGCTAGTTCTTTTCGTATATATATATATACTAAACTGACATAAAACCTAATTGATTCCAAGCCTGGTACTACGGCAGAAGGGCAAAATGTATTAGCCAATATTTCAACTAGCAGAGCTAGTCTTCTTCAGGGCCAGTACTTAAAACAAGAAAAATAACGGCTCTAAAATTTGATATACATCATAAAATAAAATTTGATTTGCTATTCTTAACTCGTAATTTACTTTTGTACTAAATTCAATCCAGTAAAGATTCCTCTCAATTACCTTGTGGTAGTGTAGATAGTAGTTAGCAAATAATAAACAGAGATTCAAGAAGCATATTTTTTTTTGCCATTACCAATAAAAAGTTTATATCGAGTTAAGTCACTCACCGAAGTTTGAGCTTCTAAAATGCATTCTATCCCAAGAAATTAGTCTCCGTAGAAGCCCAAAATTTGGCATCGGCAGCCGTCATTTTGAAACAAGTGCTATGGCTATGAGAATCTAAGTTTGGCGAAGCAAGTTGTTCTTAATGTTCGAGGACAATTTCCTCAAAACCTCTGCCATTGAGGGTAGCGTAAATTTTCTTTCCGCGGAAAGAATATGCATAATTAGTAAATTGCACGTAAGCAGTTATCACTCGCGCGAGACCATAGCGGTCGAGCATATTAAACACCCGATACAGAACGACACAAACATAATTCGAAACGAATAATCGAACACAGACACAACAGAACAACGGCGATGTTTTGGAGAAAATCACTGAGAACACGTTAAACACAATTCGTAACATCAAAAACACCAGTGGAAACATTAAAAACCGCATTCGCAAACAGCATAGCAATATTCCTTAATTTTGGCGGTAATCGCCCCTCATACAAATCTAGATTGATCGCATCGTTGAGTTTAAAGTCACAACTTTAAGAGAAATTCATGAAAGAAGTTCGAGTGAACTTAACATGCAGTTTGCAGCTCACGTTCTTTACATGTTATGATCATTCTGAACATTCATAGAGCTGTGCGGAGAAACTTACGTTTGCCAGCGGTCCAGAAACATTACAAATCTGACTTGACTCTTGTGTTCGACAAAGTCAGTTGTGAGACGTTTCATACAATTGGCAGATTCTATATTTGTTAATTATGAGTAGCTTTGCAATTTTGTTCCCTATCCACTCATTTGTAAATAAAATCACAACTAGTACACACTGAGAAAAAAGCAAATAACTATGAATAATTACATGCAGTTTGCTAATTAAACTGTCTGATACAAAAGAAAAATACAACGTATATATTTACATATAAAAGCACAAAAAAGACATTATCATTTTAAGTAGTTGGCGCCAAAACTCCCTTCCTCTTAGAGAAATATCCATAAGCTTACGCGTTTGTATTTGGTTCTTCCTTTTTTTATACAGTCGTTAGCACTATTTATTAGCTATTCTAGTTCCGCTGCCTATACGTTCGAAATTAATCATTTAATTAGGCTCTTGAATCTGCCATGCACCGAGTGAAAAGCGCGTGAGTGCCCGTAGTTCTGACTTCGTGAGCCGATAAAAAATACCAAGCAATACGCCACAGTTCACCAACAACAATAGACAATAATTACCTCAATTTATGTAGTCCAGCACTGTGTCAAGTAAAAACGTTCTTGAATTGGACTGCGTGCATTCCCTTTCTTTTCCCAGTGTTTTTCTTGCGTTTCTTAGAGCTATCGAGGTATGGTACGGCGAGGCTGTAGTACAGCGGCAGATAGTGAAGATCCCTTCAGGTGACGTCATGACGCGTGTTCCACTACGGCTTTCTCTTTGGGACAACTGCCTCAAACTACTCCACACACTCTGTTGGGACACACTTGATGCGAGGCGGCTCCGTGCCAAATCAACATTGATGTATAAGATACTAACTGACGACACTGCGCCCAAAATTAGGAACTCTTTTATTAGAAGGAATGCTGATCAGACTGATTACCATCTCAGAAATAGTGCTACAGATCTGACACTTCCTAAACCGAAGACCGAGGTTCTAAAAAGTAGTTTTAAATAGAGCTGCTGAAAATGTTTTGGAACCAACTCCTAAATGAAGCAAAACTAGCGGAATTGATATATTCATTTAATAACTGTATCAAAACGTAATTGGATCATGCCATGCCACATAGTCTTGTGTTGATCAATAATATGTACTTGGTTTATAATAGCTGATTTTTTGTAGTTTTAGACTTACCATATTATTTATCTCGAATTAATAGTTTTAATCTCTTTTTATGTCTGTACAAACAGGCCCCAACTAACTGAGAGTTGTTGGGGCTAGCGTGTTTCTTTAATTTAAATAAAGTATACCTACCTTCCTTCCTACCTACCTACCTACCTACCTGCCTACCTACCTGCCTACCTACCTACCTACCCACATACCTACCTACCTACCTACCTGCCTGCCTACCTACCTACCTACCTGCCTACCTGCCTACCTGCCTACCTGCCTGCCTACCTACCTACCTGCCTACCTGCCTGCCTACCTACCTACCTACCTGCCTACCTTCCTACCTACCTACCTACCTGCCTACCTACCTACCTGCCTACCTACCTGCCTACCTACCTACCTGCCTACCTACCTGCCTACCTACCTACCTACCTACCTACCTGCCTACCTACCCACCTACATACCTACCTGCCTACCTACCTACCTACCCTGCCTATAGGCTATATAGCTATGTGCAGCCCCATAGGGTATGTTTTTCCAGCCGTTTTGGTCATAAATAGGGTATCGATTTTAGCTGATTTTGGCCATTTTGGTCATAAATACAGTAAAGGTTTTGGAAAGCGTGCCGCCCACCCCCCAAAAAAATTTTCTGGGAGTACCTCCTGGGAAGTTTACGCAAAAAAAACATCGAAAGTTACAAGAAACGTCTTCAAGGGGACATTACCTTCAACAAAGTTCTACTTCTCAGAGTAGAGGATTGTCGCCCTGTTTGTAAGAAGTGAGTGGTTGCTCCACTAACAAAGATTTAAATGATGCAATAAACGTTTAAACAAACTGCTGGTTATGCAGTCACCGGTGTATGGTACATGTCGCCTCTGAAGAACTTTTTGGTAACTAATTTGAATAAGTGAGTGGAAAGCGTAACTTGAAACTAAATATTTTTCATTTTGCTGAGTTTGATGATCTTATTTAGCCATTCACCCGGTCCATTAAATGAATACTCCTGTTAGTTGTTTTCCAGTTGTCGCATGATCAGTCTGCTGAGTTCACAGGAGTGTAGGCTCTCACGCAGACGCGCTTAGGACTCGTGGAACGCGTGACGTGGAACGCGTGACGAGCCCCAAGATAGTCTGCGTGGGAGGCTAACAGAAGTGTGGCAACTTCTAGCAATTAGTTTTGAACTAATAACTATTCTTATTGGATTTCTCTAATTATCTCTCGTGCTTTGATTTCCACAAAGAACAATTAGAGACCACAGCAGACAAGTACTTTAACACATAAAGCATAATTCTATCAACTGAAGGCAAGATAGCGGGGTGAAGGGGGGTGGGAGGAATTAAGACACTCACAAAAAAGGAACGGGGTGCTCGTCGTAGGATCCCAATATTTTTTGGATACCTTGTTTTTAACATAGGTAATTTGACGTTCCAAATTCAAGTGTTGGCTATATAAACACCAAGGTACTTAATACAAGCCTTCTGCTCAAAATTCACATAATAATTACATTTTACGTCAGAATATGATTTCCATGAACCTACCTGCTCCTAAAGAACTCGTGACAACCTTGCAGCTTGCATTTGGGTTTGCAAGGTCCGTATGATTCAGGCCACCATCCTTCAGCGAGTTAACAACACAGAGTCTGATCGCTTTATCTAGATCTCTCCACAAAAATTTGTATGCTAAATAATTTCTTGTGGAGTTTCCAATATTGTATAGCAGCTTGGTAAAACGAACGATCTTTGTTAGGGACAGTTTGTTGCGCCGCGCCCCTCTGTACCCCCTTATACGGGCCACGTGATTTTGCGACCATGTGCTCTTCGCAGTTTCTGCGTTGTTTGTGCGGAAAGTTTATTTTGTTAGTTAGTCACTTTTCCTTCTCGATGTTGACATCTTGATATTAGGCCTGAAGATGCCCACAAAAATATGCAAGTTGTTCGCTTGTGGTCCTCCATTTGTATTGCTTTCTCTGTCGCAAGCTTTACATTTTGTAATTGTATTTTTTTTTCTTCGACAATCTTATAATGGTAACTTTACCAAAAATACCCCGTAAAAGACCTTGATGAAACATCAAGTGTTGTTTATGTTTCATGCAGGTTTTACTTTTAGGTCGCAATGAACTCTGGCGAAATCCTCGCAAGCGTGTGGCAAGAGGAGGGAAATTTTGAAGTCCTGAAAACCTGCTATAACCACATATTTAATCAGTTTTTTGATGAGTTATGAAAAAAGTTGTTAACCTTCAACATGTGTAAAATTTAGAGTGGAGTAATTTGGAGCCCTTGTTAAAAAAGCAGTGGAACACAACTTGAACAGTGAAAAGCGGATATACCTAAATTCGATACTTCCCAAAAATTTGAGCAGCTTACGACGAAAACACTAAAGCAAAGATTTCAGCGCACATGAACGTATTGAGTTGTACCCGAAAAGCATAAAAAATTTGGGCAATTTCGGACACCATTTCCCCCTAGCCACGTCAGCAAAAGTCCTTGCAAAGTGAGCATGTTTGTGCCACATACCATGGCGCTATTTGTTCCAAAAATAGCAAAATTGTCCCATATCATAGGGATAACCCCAATACTAGAAATGTCCGTCCCCGATTATATAGCTCCTCAGGGACCTGTTTCTCTAAGGTTCCAAATTGTTTTTGGGCCTGGAAAGCCGTAGCAAAATCTCAAATGACCTTGTGACTAAAGAGCTGTGTTTTTCACATATTCTTAATATATACAGAGGTTCTCTTTATACTAGAAGTTTCAGGTGTATACACCTGGCTGTTTTTACATACAGAGAGAAGCTTATCACCTAGAATAGGTGATATGCTTCTGATACAGATTAATTAAGGTGATTCCTTAGTATCGCATAGCCCATCCCTATTGCGCACGATTTTCGCCTCTGCGCGCCAATTAGTGCGTGCACGAACACAACGAAGGAAATTTCCCTCAAGCTAAAGCTCGATAGGAAATAAATGTTCGTTTTTTTTTAAACCAGCATAATGTCATATATTTTTTATTGCAAAATAATAGTGCACATATTGTCCTCTTTAATTTAAATAAAAGTAAGAAAATTTTATCGGACGGAAAAAAAGATATAGGTGAAAGCGTGCAGAAAACCATTACTTTGGAATTCAAATTATGAGAGCGACTGACAACGACTAAATGAACGCTTTACGTCCACGTCGTTCCAAGGGGTCTTTCAAGTGGGGAGTGATTCAAATGCTCGACACTTTCCACCTGTCAAGTTTTTTTTTTCAATGTACCAGAGAACATTCAGGGTAAGTTTTAAAATTCGTCGATAACTGTGATTTCTGAGGAATCACCTTTAAATGGCTTTGAAGGTCCGAAAAATTTCAGCAGCTTTTGAGGTACGCGCCCTGGCCCCTATAAGTACAGTTTTAGGCTCTCCGCTCCGGGGCCCTTCGAGCTGCTGTTCTTTACTTTAGAAAATAGATAGTGCACTGTCAAATGAACCTGGGTGGCTACCTTCAGAAAAGTATTTCATTGAATGAACAGTTAATGTTTTTCTAACTCGACTCGTAATCCTCTGTTTTTCTTTCCATCTTGTTATTCTTCATTCGATTAAGCAGTTCTGTTATCGCCAAAGAAAGAACACAGAGAACGAGCACGATCGCTGTTACTCCTCCACTTAGCAGGAACGTCCACGACCCTCCAATGATGTCTATCAGGAACCCACCAATCATAGATCCTAATCCAGCACCAATACCAAGGTAGCATGAGAACACAATGCCTGCAAATTGAAAAACAAAACAGCCGAAAATTTTTTCCCGCATAATAATAATAATCAGGAACGGTCTTTTCTGGGAAGTTAAGGCGCGCCAGGCTCCGCACTAGGCCCTGGCCGGGCAGCTTTGGCGCGACAAAGCAAGAGAAGCCCGCGATGGACTAACATACCGTTCAAGAAGGAATAGAAATACTTCATGTCGCTTAATGCTACAGAAACCGAGATAAGCTCCGACCTGATGGGCTTCTTACCTGATTCAGTGGTAAACACTTCTTTAAAAATATCATAGGCTGCGTAGCAAGCGTTCCCCTACATACAAAAAGCTTTTCCGTCGGAGAGAGAGCAAAAATTCAACGAAGCAGGGGGTGGTAAGGCCTCTCTCTCTCGTCCCACCAGCCCCTGCTTCGTCAAGTTTTTGCTCTCGCGGCTAGACTACTGCAGGCTAAAAATGTCAAAATATGATTTTACTTTATTAACGAAAGCATCGAAATTGACCACTGCGTGATATTTTCATTCTCTCTAGAAGAAGAATGGTCTTAAAAAACTTCCTTTTTCTTTTTTAAAAAGCAAGGAGGGCAAATTAAATCATTACTTAATTTTAAAAGATAATTAATGGTTGAACGCCACTTACTATTTAAAAACCAACAAAGTACAAATTAATTGCTATATTGCCCACGCGGTCATTGCCTAGTTACGATCTTCAGGAATAATAAAACATTACTAACTACGCACAATCAAGGATCGCTGTGGTTAAATCAGATATTCAAGGCCTTGTTTTTCTAAAAAGTTACAATTTTGGAAAATATATTTGCCTTTTATACCACATATCAATATTTCACTTCATTTTATATCCTACTATACTATTTTTGTGATGTTATGCCCACCTTGTATTGTCGCTGAATATTTCTCCGGCGTTATTTCTTTAAAATACACAATGCAAGCCGGCATTGAAACACCAAACGCGAAGGATTGCATAACTTCGGGGATAATGGCTAACCAAGGGTTAGTCAGCAGTCCATAGATAACGAAAGCTGCCACATATATGGCTAGAGACAAGTTAACCGTGTTTAGAACTCCTAATTTTCGGATCAATATTCCTGAGGAGCTAAACGCAAATGTGCATGCGATGTTACGACTTGCTCCAGCCACGCCCATAACCCACGTGGCTTGAGATGGGTCAATATCAGTTAGATTCCAGAACATGAAATTGTAAAAAACGCCGGCCATTATCCCAAGGTAAAGAATCATGAAAATAAATGCAATGTTATCAAGGTTTAACAAGACACCTTTCAGGGATGGTCGCTTTGCACTCTTCGTTGTGTAGGAGTTTGTTGTCCTTAATTCATCCTGTTTGAAGTCTATCATTAGACCCAGTGCAAAAGCGATCAGCAGCATAGTCGAGAAAAGGAACATTGTTAGTCCGTAATCATCCTGAAGAACGCCGCAAACTCTAACAGTGTTGGATTTTGCTACAGGTACAATTATCAAACAAAAAATGATTTGAGCAACGTTTCCCCACATTCTAAACCTTCCATAATTAGTCGACTCAGTGCTGTCGAGGCTTTCTAAAAGAGCTGAATCTGCTAGATTTTTCGTTGGTGCAGCAATGAATTCTGTGATAATAAAGAGAACCAAAAGAATAAGGAAAATCTGCAACAGCTCTTGACTTCGCCCAGTATCCTCTTGATCACTAATCTTATTGAGCGACTTCTCCATCCATGTTTTGTTATAGGGATGCTTTGGTGTTTCCATGGCAATTATTGATTGACATTCCGATTCAGAAGGTCGCGGTATCAGTAGCAACATAGGCGCTAATGTATGTGATGCCAGGCTAACATGAAAAACAAGTTTTCTTGAGTTTGTTTCGTCGGCGGCGTATCCCAGAATTGGCGCTCCTACTCCGCGTGCAAAAGGAATCACTCCTAAAAGAATTCCCACATAACTTGCCCTCAGTCCCAACTGTTTAAGATAAATAGGAAGATATACTAACTTCATGGCAAATGCAGACAGAAAGAAAAAGTAAAATCCTTGAAATACTACTTTGGTTCTATCAAATGACCAATGTCTTTTCCATCCTTTTTCACTCATGGTGTAAAATGCTTAAAATATAAATTTGGTTTTATCAAATGAGATGTGCCTTTGTTATCCTTTTCCACTCATAGTGTTCATGGTCGGTCGGTGAGAATATTCACAATGCGCCAACGGACCTAAGGAATAAAAAGAAAGTATGAAAAAATAACAAGCGAGACCTTGACTCAAACAGACCAGCCGAGGAAATCTAATTAAACGAGGTTTTTATTCTTGCATAAACCTGTGCTCTCCTGAAAAGACTTCGAGTAATAAAGATTGAGATAAACTAATGCATGACAATCCCGCGAGATCAAAAATAAAAGTCTGTCCTCAAGGAGCTCAGTTGGTGGGACGCAGCCCAAAAAAATGGTGGAGTGAAAAAAGGTAAAAGAGGCAAGCGAGTATGACTTAAACTTTTCTTTTTCAGTCAATATTCATTGCTTGTTCATTGCTTCATCACCATTCTTTCCTTCATACATTAATAGCACATCAGACCCACATCCGTGGACATATTTACACTTTTGGCGCTTTGCCCACAACTCAGACGCAAATACAACTTTACCTGCTTAACCTCGCCCCCACCTCCCACTCCCATGCAATGTTGAAAACTGCCACCTGCCATTTTTTTTCTGATTTTCAACATTGTAGTAGGTGGGGAGGAGGAGAAGCGCTTTTTTTTAGTTTTTGTCATCAGAGCAGCCCTGTGAGCTGGAAGGCTTGGACGTTGCCTTGAATATTGCAGGATTTGAAAAACTACGCACGGAAAACTTGCGATTGCGGTCAACACTGGAGGCCATTGGATTCGAGTTTTGAATGAAATGAGTGACGGTGGAAATTTGTATCCTCGGTGGTTGGAGACTGATTCTTAAATCAGTTTGATATAGTTTCGGAGACACTTTGTAGCTGCAATACAGTTGGCCGTGAGCTGTAACGAGTTATATACTTAGTTCGCTGCTGTGAACAGAGACGGACCGGAAAGTTGGCGTCGGAAAGCAAGGTTACGTGTCTATTATAACTGATTTTGAAAAGCGATGTTTTGATGATTTATTCATGACATCACTCTGTGTAAAAAATTATTTTGAAACTGAGAATTTTTTATATAAATAAATGTCACAAACATTTTTTTATTGGGCTTGTTATATTGGAGACAGAGCAGTGGTCTCTTATCTTAAAGTTAATTTAAAGAGCGATTTTGTGTTTGGTTTAGTCTCGTTCTACTCCCGACTGAGACTGTTCGAGTATTTTTTCTGAGTCATTTTCTAAAATTCCCTGCTAGCAGAGGTCTCTCACGACGAGGCAAAATGAAACGACAGGAGAGAGACCTCTGCCGGCTTCCGACGAGTTTCCTATCACGCATGCGCTCGCGTTTCCTTAACAACAAGTGACGTTTTTGTCACGTGCGACACAACCACCGGTTTGCGTGTATGTCACGTTTTCGATTTCTTATTTAATCAAAGTTCACTTTCTCTCTTTCAGACGGATTTAACGAAGTTCCTGAAGTTCTCTTTCCTTAGATTGTGTACGTTCAATTTTATTTACAAAAACAACGCGCTTCGATTCAAAAACGAGTTCCAAAGACAAGCACACATATGCAAATTCGCTACGCCATGGATTCACGAACTGATACGCATAAATGCTTAGGAGTTCAGATAGATGAAAA
>JAEMPF020025681.1:0-10653 GCA_022496165.2 Catalaphyllia jardinei | reverse complement strand
CTTATAGGTGCCATCCGATATCCGACTTGTTAAAATCCGACATCCGATATCCGAGTTGTAAAAAACCGACATCCGACTTGTTAAAATCCGACATCTGACATCCGACTTGTTAAAATCCAAAAAAAGGGTCAAGGGACCTAAAAGAAAACGGCAAATGTTCAAATGCCCCGAACCATAGGAGTCGTGTAGGCCTGTCAACCCCATCTTACAAATATGATATTTATCGACGGGCCCATTCTACAACGTGCGAGGCATATCAGCAGTCAACTAACGTCAAGGAGCATAAAGCAAAATGTACGCACTCAGCAAGTAGCTTCGACCCTATTGTAAGATGATTTTGCAAAAAGAACACGTGCTCTTATATCAAAATAGCTCCACACTGCAGATTAGCCATCAAGTGCCTAGGAATCTAGGAAAAACGCCATCAAAGAAACACAAAATAACGAGGTTGAGCTTCAAACAATTTAGGATCAGAAAGTATATTATGCCATTGGCTAGCTGTCATAGCCCGGCATTATCAATCCGTCTCGAGGGTACAAGCCACGAGAAGTTAGTTCAAAGCAGCAGATTGTTACATTCCAATGTGAACGGGTTACGCTAGCAGCTTCAGACGTAAACAGAGTATTTTAGATATACCGGCGATTGATTAGTTCCACATGGTGGGTCGAAACCATGGTCTTACCTGAACCAAGCTGACCAATGGCTAATAGACCACGCAAAACGGTCTACAGACTTTAGCGGGAACTAGACAACTCGGAACTCTAGCGATAACAAATGTAATGAACAGTTTTGCCTTTCACTGGCTGAACTATTAATAACAGGAATACCTTTTCATTCAGCATATACATAGAAACTTGCAAGGAAAAACAGGACCAGAAGCTGGTTGTCATATAAAGATTTATCTTTTTTTCCACGGCAAAACTTTTACGCCGACTCCGGTTACGCTTGAGATTACGATTAAAGAAGTTTTAAACCGTTGTTTCGGTGCTTTCCACGGTCTGTGGAGGACGAAGTCAGCTGGGCTTGACTGATCAATTTGGGTTGTCAAACAAGCAGGGAAAAGATTTCTTTCTATTAGGAACTTTGAGGTTAAACTCAATGCTTTCATGCATAACACGATATATGAATTTGATTTCAATAAGCTTAGCTTTCAAGCTATACGGTTTTCACTTAGCAAAATACAGATTAATATGCTTTTTGCCTTTCACCGATAACCTTTTTCTTTCCTTTCTTACAGTAAAACTTTCTTAAAACAGTGTGAAATGTTTTCGTCGCCTCGCCGCTGCAGATTTCGTGTCCGGCGCGAAGTCTGTGTTTTCATTCTTTCAGTCTCTGTGATTGGTTTGTCGCGTCATCTAATGAATTTGATGAGAATGAGCAACTTGATCACGAAAGTACAATAAACTTTCCTCTCATTGACAGACTTTCTCCATAGTTATTTCATAAAAGCGATAGACCACTCTTTCTATGGGTTTACCGGCGCAATAAACCACTTGGGATGCTGGGAGAACACTCGAAAAGCTTGTAAATCACTCGTCTGAGGGCTCGTGATTAACAAGCTTTTCTCGTGTTCTTCCAACATCCCGAGTGGTTTATTGCGCCAGTAAAGTCATAGAAAGAGTGGCCTATTGCTTAAATAATAATAAGAGTTGTTTATATCAATTATTCAATAATATACTGTTTTTACTGTGTTGTTTCCGATTAGTCCGATGTTTCTTAGTCGCGATTTTCCTATAAATATTTCGGGATCGATGTTCGAGTAAGCACGTACGCCAAGTTGATTTCAATGTACTGATTTATTATATTACAAAAATCATCTTATATTACAGTTAAGATTACGTCAACCGGAAGTCACGCAACGTTACGAAATGGTAACGCACCATTGTTCTTTTCGTCTCTATAACATACTGTTTTACTATAAGTAACATTTGAGGAAAAGTTTTCTATCTTTTTATTATTATTATTATTATTATTATTATTATCATCATTATTATTATTGTTATTATTATATCTATGACAAAATTCTCGATCATGATTGGTTCTCCACGCACCTATATGTCACGTTATCGGCGCGCGACCACGTGGGTGTCTAATTACAGGTGTCCGATTTGAACCTTTTTAAAATGGATACCCACATGATTTACACGTCAATTACGCGCGCTTTAATAGATTTTTTCGCAATGTTATGTACAGTTTTCAACACTTAAAGTGTCACTAACCCCCCCTCGAATTTTTTTCTTTTAATAAAATCTACTAGTTTCTCTGATTTCATCAACGAAAAAAATATCTTGATTGATAAAATCCTTGCGTTTCTACAGGCGTTTGAACACGTAATTTCTATGTTCACGACCGCGCAAAGTGGGATCTGGGTCGGGCTACTAGTGACGTCAATTCTGGAACCGAGCTGAAACGCTCAAGAGCTAGAAAACGCTCAAGAGCTAGAGACTTTTGACTGAGCTTAGAGCATGTTCAGAGGAGGAATGAACGTCTTCCCATAATGCATTGCGACTCAAACTTATATATAAAAACTTTTCGTAACGTCATCATTCGGCAACGAGACTTTCGTGGGATCAACATCATGGCGTCCTTTGTGTCGGGGAATGGTTATCTCTTTTATAGGGTGCAATTCCTGTATTTAGCGGCATGTGTGTCGATGAAAGGTAAATGCCAAATGCTTTGTGTAATTTGCCTTTATTAATACGTCCACTGCGTTTCAAAAGAAGACTCTTGCTTCAGTATTATTGACTTCGTTTCGGTTTGTCGCCAAAAGCACGCACGTAAGTTTTGTGGAGAAAATAGCTGAAACAAGGGTTTCACGATGCTGGTTCCTGGTGTCTGCGTACAATTACGTAGTGCAGCAGATTTGGGTGGCATCGTAGTCTAGTTTTATTTGATGTCTTCAAGCACGAGCTGCGACCCGAAGGTAAAGAAGACTTATCATATTGGCGAACTGAACACGAACAAGAAAACATTTCTATATTGCAACACATTTATATTTGAGCAATTTTCTGATAATCACTCGTTCTTCAGTAGTTACTGATAGGAAGAAAGATTCCAAAGTTGAAACGGGATCTCCTTCGTGGTCATCTTGTGGCCCTGGATCTTTGTATTAGAATTTACGTGGTATCTACCCATATAAAGATTTACCCAGTAAAACCCAGCTTAGCTAAAGATTCTTAAATAATTGTTGTTTTCTGACAATTTAAGATATTTAGGTTCTTTGACTAGGTTCCTGTTTTCTTAAAATATATATATTTTTGTTGCTGGAAGAAAATTGTCTGTTGTTAGTAGTATAGTAGTTGGGGGTATAAGCGCATATTTGTTTTTACCAACTGCTTCACTTTTTATTTTTTCTCAAAAATCAAAATGATTTTTTTCAATGTTTGTTTTTACCAACTGCTTCACTTTTTGTATATTATTTTTATAGTATATTTCTAAACTATTTTTCCAACAATTAATCAACTGCTGGAAAAACTAAATAATAAAAACCAAATACTAAATAATAAAAACCAAATACTAAACCAAACCTTAAATCAAATATAGGAATAAAATATTGAAATCAAATGTGGAGACAGACCTAAACCCGGGACATCAGTCTGGACACCAAAACCTTGAAAATTATTGGGAAAAATATAAATTATTTTCTATTTATAATATATAATGAATCTGTTTAAAACAAAAAAAATGTGATATTTGTAAAGAGAAATGCAATACATATTATATAAAATGTCAGTGCGGCGGTGAGTTTTGTTTGATGTATAAATGTATATTGAAACATATTCAGGATTGTGGAACTTATGAGATGACCGTGAAAAGTAAAGAATTTTTTCCAATAAAACAAAAGTTGAGATTTGAAGTAAATTGGGATAGTATTAAATCTAATCTCATATAATAATATAAGATGACTTGCAACACTGTTATTCATGATGAATTTATTAATAATAATGAAATGATGTGTCCATTTTGTTGTAAACAATTAACAATATTTAGTAAAGAAGTTGAAAAATGTTGTGATAAAAAGGATTTAGAAATTATAAATGGTATGAATACTTGTTTGAATTGTGGTTTAGTTAATGGTTATGTTTTTTTTAATGAGGACATTAACTTTTATAACAAAATGTATTTGAGACGACAAAAATTAGTATATCATCGAGAATATCATATTAAGAATGTGTTAGATAATATCTGTATTAAGAATAATATCCAATTGACTCCTAAACAAAGGGATCAGATTCAGGAAGTATTTATTGAAATTGACAACGTTTTAAATAAAGTTAATGATAAGCGTAAACGAATGATTAGTATTAAATTTATTATAAAGCAATTATTTAAAATGCTTGGGCTTCCTTACAAAGATATCCAAGTGACAAAGTCGAAGAGGACAATCAGATATTATAAACAATTTTGGAAAAAGGTTCAATCATTAATTGGTGATAGAATCCAGTTGATAATTAACAAGTGAATTTTTCATCGTATTTACAAAGATACTTATCAATAATAGGACTGTTGTCTGTCACATAATCATCAATGTTCTTCTTTGTATTATGAAGACATGAATTGTAAATTCCACTTCTCATCATATCCTTTATCTCATTCAGAAGATGTTGATAGCTTTGGTAAGCGTAAGTACAATTTTGGATCTTAAGATCAAGGTTTTTATGCTTCATCCAACCCTGAATCAAAAGTGCTGCTGTACTGATTGCAATCAAACTGATGCCACCAGTTGCAATACTACTTGCTAAACCTCCAGATGCAAATATGATGGACAATAAGTTACCTAATAATTTCCATTCCTTGAAACGTATCAATGCCAGCTTGTAAGCAAAACACTTTTTATGATATGCGTGGTAGTAAGATTTTAATTCTTCAACCTGTTCTTCTGTTAATTCATCTGAAATGTGATTCCAGTTGAATATGCTTTTTCCCGACTCTTTCATATACATATTGTTTAGATATTTTGGTTCAAGTGTGTAAATATTTAATATAAAATGTGCTGTATCCTGCTCCCTTCAATAAAATATTCGAAGGTGTTTCTAAATAAATACGAGATGAATTATATGTATATATATGATCAATTTTAATTATTGTGTTGATTGTTATTGGTGTCCAATCTAATTTTTTAATTAGTTTCAATTCAAAAATAGTTGGTGGCTTTTTCAAACCACTCCAAGCATGATGCTCAATATAAATAAAACCTTCCTCTCCTTTGTATAAATCTGTGTATATTAAATGATAATAACCAAGGTATAATATCAACCTTGGTGAAATGTTAGTTGTTGTTTTAATTTTGTTTTTATTAACATTAGCTGGAAATTTGACTACAGATTCTTCAATATGTTTTAATTCATTTTTGTAATAATAACCATTTGTTGGATTGATATTTTCAATTGCTGTATTTACTTTTCTAATTTCACTTGAAACATAATTTGCGATGGTACTTTCCAGTTCATTTAACTGTTGTATATTGGTGGCATCACCATTTTCATTCCCACCTTCGAGATTTTTTATTTGTCTGTTTTTCATGTCTAATTTATAATTTATTGATAACTCTCTAACATTTTTAATGTCTGTATTGTTCATATCAATTGATGCTTCATATTTGATTTGATCATCATCATAATAATAAAGACGATCCCATAAATTTACTAGTACATCATTAACTATACCTTTGACACCATAAACGATAACAAAAATAGTAGTTTGTGGATCAGTTTTACTTTTCAATCTTATATCAATATCTAAATCATCAAAACTAGGAAATATAGTATATTTAGAAAAATGGATGATACTACGTGTCTTGGTTCCATCTATTCTAGAATTAATCTTTCCAACAGAGAGAGTTCCACTTGATGCATTTATCTCATCAATTGTAATACCATCTTCAACATACATTTCATAAACCATTGTGTAAGAGCCTTTTGGTAAATATACCAAATCAATTGACAATCTGGTGCTGTAATAACCAATATCTGAATCAAAATCAATCTTGAATTCATAAGTCTTTTTATTCACTGAATGAAAATCTTTATTCTGAACTCCAATTTTATGAATATCATCATCATCATCTCTGAACTCATCATTATCCATCACTCTTTTGAATACATTTTCTTTTTCAACGGACTCAATTGAATTCTCTTCTGATTCTTTAATTTTCTTATCAATTATACCATTTATAACTGTATTATTATCAATAATTGCATTAGCGACAAATTTTACATTAGCAGCATGTGTGGCTTGGTGATCTTCTGCTTCTTTCAAATTAGCTATATTTTGATTTCCCATATCTAAATTTCCAGTCATTGCTTCACTTCCATCTGTTAATAAGTAATCTATCTCAGAAATGAAACGGACTAAATAGTCTCGTGTACTTTTTAAAAGTTCAAAATTAACAGCTTTATGTTTTATTTGTTCATAATTTGGATTTTCTCCATCGTCTTCAACAATTGTTTTAACATTATCAATGAAATGTCCACCAACATTAAAATCTGCATTCATTGCTACTGTGCCATCAACATTAATAAATTTGTCTGTAGTTGCAGCATGTGGTATTTTAGCAATTTGAGAATCGACAAATGCTTTGCTGACTAAACTGTTATCATCAAAAAGTCCATCATAGTAAGGTTCACAGTTTTTTATTCTATTCTGTTTGAGATCATAATATTCTTTGCCGTCTTTGTCCACCATTTTGAGAAAATTTTCATTTAGATATCCTTTGTTAACAACGCTTCTCAAATCTCTAGCTCTAACTTCCAAAGCATCATCAACCTTATGATCATCTAAATTTTCCACAGATAGAATGTGATTTTTATCCATATCTAAATCACCAGTCATTTTTCTACTACCATCTCTAGGAAGTAATGGTGTAGTATCTATATGGACTTTTGCTATCTCAGTGTCAACGTACTTCTTATTAGCTGCATTATCGTATGCTACAGGATCACCTAAACCATCAATGAGATTGCCATTGAGATTTAAATTCTCAAAATAGAGAATTATATGATTATCCACAACATCACGGACATTAAAAATAGTATGGTCGAAAGTTGTTGAGTATTTACCCTTCACCACTCTTGAATAAAACAGATATTTAATGTTTTTATTGTATTGAGAACCATAATATCTGAGTTGAAATCTTATCCCATCATCTACTCCAGCTCTTCCATCAGTTGTGAATTAATGATTGATTTGGTGTATTTACCATCAATTTTATCACTGTCAAATGTTTTCATGACGAAATGACTGTCAACATAGACATTGAAAATTATTGTATCATCAACAAGAAAACCACCAGCATCACCAATAACAAATATTTCAAAAACAGAGGTATAAGTACCACTCTCTAATTGATTACCTTTCATTTTTATACTAGACCAAGCTTGCCCACCAAAACCAGTATCATAACCTTCTTTTTCAATTATATATGCATCATTATGCGCTTTATGATTTTGAAAGAAATGGTCTGGTGATGTATTTGGTGGTTGTTTTACAGTTAATTGACTCTTGTCACCAAAGTCTTTATAAAATCGGAAACTTGGTTGTAAATGATAACTATTTTGACTGACTTTAGTATGTTCTTTCAACACTTTTAAACTAACTGCATCATTGTCGTCAGTAGACTCACCAATATTAGTTAATAGCTTCCCTTCAATATCATAATTACCATCATCTGTTAAATTGAATCCAACACCAGGTAACCCAGGTAGTCCACGTTTACCAATGGCTGATGATGATGAAGGTAAAAGTCCGTTTGATTAACTCATTTATATTAATAGATTATATTTTTTCATTGAAATTTTTAGTGGTGAATTTTCGTGGCTTATCGATATAAACAAAGGAATATGGTTCCTTAGTTGCTTTTTCATATGATTCTTTTAAAATACTGTTTTCACGACAAATTAATCTCTTCTCATTAGCACTTGGAAACTCATAAATGGAGAAGTGAGAACAGTTCAATCTGATGTCTTTTGGCGTCTTATAATAACTTTGACTCAGATAAATCACACTGCAATTTTTATGCCGTCCTCGTATAAAATAGTCGATTAATGGTTTTTGGTTTTTATCACATACATAATCATCAAAAATGACGATTTTTTGTGAGTCAGAGTCTAGATCTTGAAGTGGAATAATTTCATCATTTCTTGCTTCAATAACATCATAACCAACATCATCGCTTATTGGTTGAAAGACATCCATGAGATTCTGATACTTGGACTGTTCTAAATTTTTAGCATACAGATAAACTTTATCAAAATAAAGCAGATTGTAGATCATATGCATTAATGTGTTTGTTTTTCCCGAACCACTTGGACCGCAAATCAGCATTCGAAAACATTGATGAGGCATGAAATCATATAGTTGTCTAAAGTTTGAGACCACATCGTCTTTAACATCATAATTCGGTATTCTCATTATATTATATTGGTATATTAATTCAACATGGTGTTCAACATGGTGTTTAACATGGTGTTTAACATGGTGTTTAACACGGTGTTAAACGTTGGTTTTTGTATATGATTTATCATTTTTATATAACGTAATAATATAACAAAAATGAGTTTGCTTAAATGGAAAGAACTTGCAAAAAGTAAAACTAAATTAGGGAATAGAATTAATTACGTCCATGATCTAATCACACAGCATAAAATCGGTCAGGAGACAAGCCAATCATCATTCGAAAAGGTATTCAAACCAGTGACAAGTAAATTAGATGATTTATTTAAAGAAGATGATGATTTGGATTTAAAAATCCCTCGAAAGAAAAAATGACCACTGAAGAAAGGGGAAGTTCCAAATTACGGTATTGATATTGATGATGAAGTTGAAGACATGAATTTGGGTGATCTTTTTGATGAACAATCTATACCACCACAGCAGGAGAAACAAATAGTACCAAAACCACCAACATATGAACAATCGTTGGAGGATCTTTTGGAAGGAAAGAAGGAGATTTATGTTTATCCCCAATATTTTCCAAAGCAGTCAACCGAACTGGATCAACCACCTGAATACGCTGATGATGAAGAAGTTGATTAAGCAATTAATGATTATGATTTAGAAAATCAAATTTTGGATAATATGGGTCTTAGTAATTATGAAGATATTAATTATAGATTGACTCAACCTGAGATGACAGACAAAAAAAATATTAGCTATCTCAACAATGTGAAGAAGAAGGCTGTAAAAGAAAGGCAAAAATTAAGAGGTCATAAGGCCAATGTTACAAAACAATACAATAGTGGGAAGATAAGCGAAGCTGTTAGGCAGATGTCGAACAAAGTAATAGATGATCGAAAATCTGTATTGAATAACTACATTGGACGTCTTGATGCTGAACTGAAAACACTGAAAACAAAGAAAGGTTTAGGGATAAAAGGTCGAAGAAGAAAACAGAGAGGTGGAAATGTGTTTTTTAATGATGTAAAGCAGATTTTAAATCAATTGGAATTGATTATTGGAGAGATCATTGCAGGCAACACATCAATTAAGATGAGAAATACAGGAGTTAGTATATTGGACACATTATTGAGAATGTCAACAATCAATAGACAACAATTTAATAAATTGTATAATCAGTATTTCAAAGTATAATTATGTAAAGTTATTATATAAATGGATCGTGAGATTGTTTTATCATCATACAGCGTCAAAGATCAAGGAAACAACACTCCTCAGAATTTTATAACTGAATTCAAAAGGCCTATGATATTGGATAGCAATTCTCAATATGTAGTTGGTTTGAACCGAATCATTAACATGTCATTCACATGGTTTAATGTAAATTCATCATACAACAATCAGCTAATAAAGTACAGCTCTGATAATGGTTCAAATTTTACCAACATCACTTTCCCAGCAGGAGTTTGGAACTATACTGACTTTGATACATACATCAAGGACATAACGAAGATTGTTAAAGATGGTGCTAACAATAATGAGTATCCCATCACTCTCGAATTCGATAATACAACATTCAGGGTTACAATCACATTAGCCAAGAATTATCAACTTGATTTAACTTCAAGCAATTTCAATGACTTGATTGGGTTTGATAAAGAAATATTGAAGAGTGAACAGAATATAGGACCAAAAGTGCCTAATCTCAGTCAAGATACAGACATTCTTAATATCCACTGCGACCTCATCAATAATTCACTTGTAGACGGTCAAGATTCAGACATCATTTATTCCTTCTCAACCAGTGTGCTTCAA
Organism: Catalaphyllia jardinei; assembly: GCA_022496165.2. NCBI lineage: Eukaryota > Metazoa > Cnidaria > Anthozoa > Scleractinia > Caryophylliidae > Catalaphyllia > Catalaphyllia jardinei. The sequence continues at coordinate 444 of JAEMPF020025681.1, read as the reverse complement.
CCTAGTTACTCTTTTACAATTGAACCAAGAAGAGTAACATTTAATCCCATCAACAAGAATACTATAAACAGTATCAGGATACACATTACAGATGGAAAAAGATGGAAAAAGGAGATTAATTAACCTGAATGGAGCTGATACATCTTTTTCATTAATTCTAAAAAGGATAGAATAATATAACATAGTATTATAATGAAACCATTTGAATTCACTAGGGTTTATCATCCAAAACTTGGTATTTTTGTGGATAAACATGTAGGATCAGGGATTATCGTTGATAATATTTTCAAACCAATGAAGAGTGCTGCGTCATCTGTTGTAAAAAAGTTCGCCAAGAAATCAGGTGAGAAAGCATTAAAATCAGTAGGTGAAAGGGTGGGTAAAAAGACATCTGAGAAGTCAGGAGACTTGATAATGAAAAAGCTTAGGAATATGAGAATTGAT
>JAEMPF020025680.1:7500-10655 GCA_022496165.2 Catalaphyllia jardinei | reverse complement strand
GTTAATTATTAACGGGCAAGACCGGGCAACCTTATTGTTTGTATTGTGCTAGTGTGACGCTTATTAGTAAACCTATACCGAATTAGTATGCGTAAATCCACATTAGTATGCAGGAAGGCACTTTATTAATATACAGGAAGGCAGGGGAAGGCAGGGGAAGGCAGCGGAAGGCAAGGGAAGGCAGTGACGGGGTTAACTTTGCTGACCTACTACTACTCGCAGTGCTTTCCACCAAAAATCACACGGGCGGCCTTGAGGGGACTGAAGATCACGCAGATGGAAAAATATTTTCACGCCCCTGTTCCAAGAAATGTCCAGTTCAGACCATCGAGTCATATCTTTCGCATCTTAATCCGGAGGTAGAGTTTTTATCCCAACGGCCCAAGGCACAATCTACAATGTTTAATCCAGAGGAAGATAGTGTCTGGTTCGAGATAAAGGTGTTAAGCCATAACACGCTTGAAAACATGCTTAAAAACATGTCGCAAAGAGCCGGTATTTCACCAACCACTCACCAAGAGCGTCCAGCTTCTCAGCTTCAGAATCAAATAGAGGTGCCATGGTCCGAAGCAGACCAGTTCCACCGAGAGAAATTAGCGTCTCCACCACTCAAAGCGACGAAAACGTCCTAATTTCCAACGGAATTAATCCGAGTTCGATTCTGCCATCGGGGAACTTTCACGGATGTTCATTCAACATTATCTTGAACATCAACAAGTGATCCGATGAAATTTCTTTCATCCAACAAACTTTAAGCTGCTTTCTTTTGAATTACGTCTTCCAAAGGACTGCTTCGCTGCAAATTCGAGTGCAACTATTGCTTAGAGACGTCTTTTAAGTTCGTTTGAGAGCTGAAAGTTTACGCAATGCAAAGTCTGTTTGAAGTTTGAGTCATGTGATTGATCAATCACACGCGGGATTCCCGCTAACGCATGTGACCTTTGCACCGGAAATAAAATGTTATGATTACCGAATTTCCCTGTTGTTCAGCTCTGAAATTATACTAAAACAATTATTCGCCACAGGCTTGGTGAATATTGTCGAATAATCCCCTTGAGATTATTCGGCAATTTTCACCTCGCCTTCAGCGAATAATTGTTAAATATGAATAAATAACTCATACAGGCCCAAACATTCTCTGTAACAATGTTCCCATGCCTGCCCTTTTATTATAGAAATCATTCCTGTAGCTTCAATATTAGAGCTATGTATTTTAAATTGTAAAGGTGTTATCTCTGAATCATTGACTTAAAATCAGTTTGCTTTTGGATTAAATAATTAAAAGCTGAGTTTGGATCGATAACAGCCAACAAATTAACTATACGGAATATCCCATAAGTTCTTGGTGACAGCAGCTCATATGTATGTCTGACCAGCTAATTGCAAATTGTTTATATTTATCAGTCGTACAGCTTGAAATCTTAAATTTGTTTCAAGGGACCTGTCTGGTAACGAACTACAGAGTTTGCCTGGAGAAGCTTTCGATGGACTTGTGAAGCTTTCGAAGCTGTAAGTAATTTACACTAAAGGACATGAAATCTCTTTATTTTGGGTATGATTTCTATCCAGTTAATCAATACAAGAAGATTCATCAAAGCAAAGGGCCCTAATTTCGAGAAGCATTAGCCAATTACCAATACTTTATTAAAATTCCAATATTTTCAAAGGCAGATTCTTTCTCCTTCCTGGTTCACCTGCCAAACGAACAAAGATGGCGTTATTTACAACCCTTCAAAATTTCAACAAGTAGCTCATACCGCGTAAAGAACTGTCAAGCAATATGTCTGACCTTCAGGGTCAACAGTATATATTATGATGTTCTATCAGGTATCAGCTTGATATCATGGCATCATATGTCCACACCATGAAACCAGAATTGGGCGCTTACTCACGCAGACGAACTGTTTATCTTGAAACCGATTTCCCGAATTACGTATTCTTCTTTTTTGTAGGCTACTGGAAAATAACAAGATTGAGAAAATGCCTGAAAAAGTGTTTGCAAACCTGACTAAGCTGTCAACACTGTAAGTAAGCCGAAGTTTTACTGTAAATTAAAATCGTTGTAAGAATACTTTTCCATAAAGGGTTCCAATTGTACACCCTGGAATAACATAACGTTATAAATAACTATATTACGAGAGCAGAGCCGCACAATCAGATTCAGTTTAGCATATACACGTACGCGATTTAACTCGATCTAACCAGATTGTTAACCAGTTCTTTTTTTTTTTTTTTTGAGAAGATAGTTTATTCGACCTTATCAACTATCATATCATACAATTCTAAAATTTTCTTAGAAGAACTTAAACTGAATTTTACTTCAAATTACACTTTCCAATTATTTCTCGACCTTTTAATTAACTCTGCGCCTTAGAAAGATCCCTCAAAACTGAATTTTCATTTGAAATTATAGTTCTGTGCACGCGCATCTATCTTTTTTTCAATAATTTCAAGCCTTTTAAGAAAGCGTAAATGTTATTCTTTCAGTCTTCTCAGGAATTTTATTTCATTTCCATTAAGCCCCTCCTCCAAAATTTGAAAAACCGAAAAAAAGAAACGTCGCCTTTTCGTACACCACCATCCAGTCACTGTCCAGTCATCACAAATTGCAGATCGCCGCATATACTGAAATACTACTGAAATCCAGAAGTGCACGCTAGATGTCTATTTCTACTGGGTAGAGTTGTTCTGGCCTACAGCAACAACAAAAACAACAACTCATATTTGTAAACTGTAACAGAAAAGCTATTTAAAATTATATAACATAAGCTAAAACTGCATTCAGTAGCTGGTCAACCAAATAGCCATAAAGCTTAACTACTCGGGTGACTACCAGAGGAGGTTGGACACGCGCCGAACTGCATTATGGTTGATGCAATTAACCAATCAGGAGCGCGTATTTTCTTGGGAGTAAATTTGGATGAAATGGTCGCTCGAGGGATGAAGAGGATTTCTTTGCGTGTTTTCTCGGCATTAACGAGTTTGGTGATCTAATTGCTTAAGGGAAAAGAAAGGTAAGGATCTAAAGTTTTAGTGTGTTGCTTTTTTCGGCCAATACACCATTTTGCTAATGATCAGTTCCTTTTGAATTGTGGGTAGATCCAGTCCTTTGTGGGGGCAAACGGCCAGTTTAGGACATAATTTGAAATTGTAAT
>JAEMPF020025680.1:0-2500 GCA_022496165.2 Catalaphyllia jardinei | reverse complement strand
AACATCACTGGTGCGTACGGTCGAAAACGTTTTGGTTTTTACGATTTAGTAATTGTTAGCATTCTTTATAAACATCTAATAAAGCTCTATGTGACACTGAGCTTTGTAAAAGTTTTTCGACATATAAATCAGCGTTTCCAACATTACTTTTTTTGCTTTTTTACTTTTATGCTCATTCATATACAGCTGTTTCGACAAAGGTTGTCCCACAAGTGTAAAAGCGTACGCGACAATACCGATTAGCATTATGGGAGCAAGAAAAAGATTGAGGTTCAAGGTGATTCAGCAACAAGGAACGAGAAAGCACGAATACATGTGTTTGTGCTGTTTCTTTCCAACAGGCTGAAACACCTTCAGGTTCAATCAAGCAACCGCAAAACCACCATTACCCACATTGTCGCGTAGTAAGCTTTTCCGCTTTTGTAAGACAACCTTTCTCGAAACAGCTGTATATCGAATGCATAATAACTAGAATCCAAAACATTTCAAAGCCATTGCGAGCTGTCTTGAACTGCGAGAAAATCTGTCCCTTGCAAAAAATAGCTTCGAAATCAGGCATGTAGGACCGTATTCTTATTAGTTACCGTTAAACACTTTTTACGTTTTCGCGTTATTTGGAAATGTTTGGACAAACAATCAATTTGAAATAGTATTGGATAATTTCAGTCCTAAGAAGACAAAAAAAAAGGAATTTAAAAAAAAATGACAAGCGCTAGTTCACAACTGCAAGTTTCAAGCGAATTCAGACAGCAAGATTTTGACAAATAACTGAACTAAACATGCTAAATGGAAATCGTTACAAATCTATAGGTGATTTTATTAGAATTTCATTAATACCAGGCCATTTCCCTGTTTAAGACGTGAATCATGATAGCTCTATTTATTCAAACAAATATTCAGTACAAAATAATGAAACTGAACAACAACCGTAGCTCAACAACCGTAGCTCCCTACAGGATCATCTCATAGAGAGAATTTACCATTGTCACTGTTTTTATTTGATTCCTGTAGCCGTTTGAACACCAATGGCATACTCCGTGTTACCACTTACAACTTTGATGACCTCCCGGATTTGCGATTTCTGTTAGTAAAAATAAAAAATCTATCAGTCCCACATTGCTCAATGTACATTGTGTTATATAGCAACAATTAATATATTATAATATATCATCTCTATTTATGCATTTACTGTGCTAAGCTTCCATGTATTTTGCCTTTGTGTGTCTGTTCATGTTTCTGCTGTACTTCAGTCGAAGCTAGGGCCTCTTTACACGACTGTGGGTTGCCTTTTAGCCAGGGTTGAATTACCGCGGCGGGTAACCCTTTTGTAGTCAAATGTTTATAAATGTTTACATGAAAACATTAGTCAAGCCGGGTCAGCCCCCTTTGCCGGGTAACCCATCTTGAGACTCGGGTTGACCCGCCCGTCAATTTCTTCATGTAAACACTGGCCCACCTGACCCGGGCTCTTTCGAACGTCACTCTTTTTGTAGTTCAGCGTTCTTGCCCATGTGTGCCTTTGTACGAAAATGGCGGAGGCAAAATCGGCATGAAGAGCGTGTGGAAAAAAGAACGTAAAGTTGGCATGACTAAACATCTTATTGCGAAACTACAAGAATTTAAAAAACGAGATGGATTATCAAAATATCGACTTTAGCAAGGACGTCGTTACTATGTACTCGAAATAAATGACTGACAAGAAGTCACGAACCCGGGTCACCCGAAATCGACCCAGCCCTCAGCCTGGGCTCGTGTAAACCTAAAAGTCGACGCTGAACTGACCCGGGTCGGTGTTCAACCCGGCCTCATGTAAAGCGGCACTTAAAAGCACGACGTCTGTATGGGTCAATTTCCCGTAATCTGTCAGCATCTGGTTTAATTACTGGCCACGTGCCCAATGGAATACAAATAACTTAATGTTCGTCGTTCCTGGTTTATTTGGCCACCATGCTCAAGCACTTTTTACTTAATGTAATAGTAACATCATCAGCAACTACAAATGTGTGTACTGAATAAATTAATAAGTAACTACATCAAGAGGAAATAAATTGAATTGAATTAAATTGAATGAAAAGTGACAATTCCCCGATGTGCATGGCACTTTTTTCCGTATCTTTAAAAACGCAGATTTTAGTTAAATCTTGAAGCTAATAAAACTGAAGTGACGATAGAAAACATGTCTTTAAAGCAACTCAATTGCTTCCCGTTAGAGATTGGTCCCCTCTTAAATTTGACGTGGTTTACTTCGCTTTGTATTTAGTTACGACCTAACCGTACCACACCACAAAAATTGAATTCATACTTTAGGTATTATATACAATTACAAGTTTGCAGGTTACGATGACCACTTGCTCCAAAAAAATTATCTGGCAAAACGAAGTTAACTTTCATTTGCTCATATAAATGTTGTGTCGCGTAGCACTATGAACACAAATGGTGGACTAGAGGGCGTTAGCCCTAGCAAAGGGAATCAGGGAACCACACGAGGTAAAAAAAAAAA
>JAEMPF020025679.1:0-10657 GCA_022496165.2 Catalaphyllia jardinei | reverse complement strand
CCCTGCGGCTCTGCTTAGATCCACGAGATCTCAACAAAGCAATTCGCCGAGAGCACCACAGGATTCCAACTGCAGAAGACGTCGCAAGTCGTCTAAGTGGCAAGAAAGTGTTCTCCATAGTGGATGAGAAGGATGGGTTCTGACAGGTGTGCTTTTTTTTTTTTTTTTTTTTTTTTAGCATTAGCATTATTTTATTAAAAATTCAAATTCAACAGATTTTTAAATTTACACAACCCGCATATAGCATCGCTAATCGAGGCGGGCTGTGTAACTTACAATAAGATACATTACAAATACATTACATTACAAATACATTACATTGTAGTAAAATGCAGAAAAAAAAATATATATATATAGATATATCATTATTAATATCAGTTAAATAAATAAATAAAGTAAATAGGTATACACTTATATTCACAAATAGCTAGGATTTACATGAGATGAGAAAGAAACTATAATAAGTCATAGAACTAAAGAAATTAACAATAATGGCTATTAGAGTTTGATTAATGATAATTAGCTATTTTTAACATTAACGTAGAGACATCAACATAATCATCCTCATTACTAAGTACCGCAAGTAAAAATTGATGAATTTTATTTTTGAAAGGTTGTTTCCTAAGTTTACGCAGATCAGGCTTCAGGCAATTCCACAATTTAGCTCCGAAAATGGAAAATGAATTAAGCTGAATTCTCAGTCTTGATTTATTAATGTATAAATTACCAGCATCAGAGAATCTAGTGTTATATGTGACGAAAGCTCCCACCTTTGCACATTCAACACTCCATATGGCCGCTATCGCTTTAAGAGGATGCCATTTGGTATCAGCTCTGCACCAGAGGTCTTTCAGAAAAAGAATGAAGCCATATTTGGAGACATTGATGGTGTAGAAGTCATCTTTGATGACATAATTGTTGCCGCTCAAGATGATCAGGAGCATGATGAGATTATGGGAAAGCTTTTGCAAAGAGCCCAAGAAGCGAATGTCAAGTTCAATTCAGCAAAGCTCCAGTACAAAGTCGGTGAAGTCAAGTACATGGGAAACATTGTGTCTGAATCTGGATTGAAACCTGATGATGAGAAAGTGCGAGCCATAATCCAAATGCCCCCACCCCAGAACAGAGAAGAGCTGCGGAGATTCCTGGGAATGGTGAACTATTTTTCTCAGTTTATTCCCAATCAGTCAGAAATTACTGCACCCTTGCGAAGTCTGTTGAAAAAAGATGCAGCCTGGATTTGGTCACATGAACACACACTGGCAGTGGCGCATTTGAAGGATGTCCTGTCAGGTCAGCCTGTTTTAAAGTTCTTTGACCCATCGAAGCCAGTGAAGCTGCAAGTAGATGCTTCTAAGTCAGGACTAGGAGCCTGTATTCTCCAGGATGGACACCCAATCGCCTATGCATCAAGATCTCTCACCCAAGCAGAGGGTCATTATGCACAAATAGAGAAGGAACTTCTCGCAGTGGTTTTTGGTTGCGAGCGATTCAATCAGTATGTTTATGGTAGACCAGTCGATGTTATGTCAGACCACAAACCACTTGTCTCAATCACAAAGAAGCCACTGGTCAGTTTTTCTCCGAGACTTCAACGCCTGCTTTTGAGACTTCAGAAATATGAAGTCAACGTCACCTATGTCCCTGGCAAGTACATGTATGTAGCAGACACTCTCTCAAGAGCCTATCTGGATGAACAGCCCACAGATACTGATTTGAATGATGATGCAGAGGTGATGGTTCATAGTCTTATCACCAATCTTCCCATGTCGAAAGAGAAACTGGCACAAATGAAGTCTGCTACAGCTCAAGACGAAGACCTTCAGATGTTGAGTAAAGTTGTGAAGAATGGTTGGCCTTTCCATAGAAGCCAATTGCCAGTAGCAGCTGCCCATTACTGGAATCTACGTGGTGAGATTCATGAAGCAGAAGGTTTGTTGTTCCTTGGCCAGAGGCTCATTATCCCACAGGCGATGAGACAAGACGTTCTAAATTGTATCCATGAGAGTCACCTCGGGATTGAAAAGTGCAAGTCAAGGGCCAGAGCTGTAGTCTATTGGCCAGGAATGTCTACTGCAATTGAAAGGATGATTGCTAAGTGCCCAGTATGTCTCAAGTACCAAAGACAGAATCAGAAGGAGCCTCTCCTGCCTCACGAAGTCCCTCACAGACCATGGCAGAAGCTTGGTGCTGACATTTTTGAACTGAACTCTAACTCTTATTTAGTTGTGGTTGATTATTACTCTAAGTATCCTGAACTTTGTCTTCTGAAAGACAAGACAGCTAGCTCTGTCATTACTAGCATGAAATCCATGTACGCCCGACATGGTATCCCAGACGAAGTTGTTGCTGACAATATGCCCTTCTCAAGCAAGGCCTTCGAAAAATTTGCAAGCGAATGGGGATTTGAAGTCTCTACATCAAGCCCAAGGTACCCACAGTCAAATGGAATGAGTGAGAGAGCAATTCAGACTATCAAAAACTTACTTAGGAAGGCTTGTGAAGATGGTAATTACCCCTACTTAGCTCTCCTAGAGTACAGAAACACACCTATTTCTGGACTGAAGGAGTCCCCTGCCCAGCTGCTAATGAGTCGCATGTTAAAGTCTAAATTACCCACCGTAGAGAGTCTCTTGAAACCTCAAGTGGTTGAGAACCCCCAGCAGAAGCTGCAACAACGGAGTGATAAGCAGAAGATGTACTATGACCGGAATGCCAAACCGTTGCCAGTGATCAAGGAAGGTGAAACAGCTAGAATAAGAAAAGGAAAGACTTGGGAGCCCGCTATTGTTACTGCACAGCATACTGCCCCAAGATCATTCATGGTTACAACACCTGATGGTACTGCCTACCGACGAAACCGTCGTCACCTGCTCCCAACAGAAGAATCACCCCCAGTGATTGCTGGACCTGCTATTGATCTGCCAGGCACACCCTCAACAGTAGCCGAACCGCTAGCTAGTGTCATCCCACCTGATGGTGACATCTCTGCCCTGGACTCGTCCAACCAACACAGTCCTCAACAAACACCTCCCAAGTGTACCTCCAGTGGCCGGACTGTGAGACTGCCAGCAAGATTCAGAGAGGACTATGTTATGAACTGAACTGTTTGCACTCAGTGACCAGATATTGAACAATGTTGCTTTGACTTTATTACTTGTGATGGCCTTAACATTTGCTTACCATTAGGTCATGTTATGCGTTGCTATCGAGAGTTTCTTATGTGCGTTTAGCAGTGACAACCGTGTGGAACAGACATTGATTTCTAGCAATATTTATGGATTGTTGTCACAAACTTCGTTTACCTACTACTTTGTTTTGTTTTCTTTGCTTTATTATTTTTCTTTTTCATTTCTTTTAGTATTCTTCGTTGTTGGAAAGGAAGATGTCATGTTTAAGTTAATTAGCATAATGAGCATACGTTATGTTGCACGTGTTTGGTTGTTAATAAAGAATCCAACATGGCGCTGTGTGCGTAGTCTCACAGTGTAGTAAACATTACAAAAACCATTCGGTACCTTTGTTTTATCGATGTTGTCTTCATTCACAGTTGTCATCGTCGCTTAAAAATGTGTAGCTTTAGTCTGAAGAAAAATATATTTCGGTCAATCGATCTGACCTGTGGGCGATCTTGAAATGCAACCACTGCGTTTACGATTCTTAACTGCCTTGAACACGAGTTCGTGAAAAGATTTTTGGTCCAAGAAAGCATCAGTCATTTTGAAAATCCTCCAGCCTTTCAAATATCCTGGATTTGAAGGCCCGCGAAGACTGAATTGGACGGCACGAAGTCTTATTACCAACTAATCATAACAATTCCAATTCCCGAGGAAAGAAGAACAGTCAAGTTATGAAAGAAAGGGAACATTTGCATTAGAAGACTCGACTGGCAAAGAAGCGTAAATTGTTTAATGTCGCTCTGAAATTGAGATTGGTTGATTTAAAAAACAACTTTAATTTGAATATGATTGGTTGATTTAAACGACAACTTCGAATGTGACTGGCTTATTGAACTGTCCGATAGCAAACTGTTAGATAACAACTTGGCAAGTGAATTAATGAAAAATAGGAGTTTTTTTAGCCAATCACAATCGAAGAAAATGTAATTTTTATGATTACATAAATAACAGTCTATAAGAATAAATTTATTAATCGGTTGAACCATGAAACGTATAAGGAAACTTAAAACTACGCGGTAAACTTAAAAGTAAATTACCTTGAATCGATAGAAAACAGATCCATGAAGCTGCACCAGCCAAACAGCAGCAGCCCAATGATTCTATTTACTGGCAAAAAAGAACTGCTCACACTTTCCCTGTGTGAAGTTTTAATTACATAATAACCCAATTTATTCTCGCAATTTGATTGGTTCTCGCCTATGATCTATTAGAGGACAGATGCACGATTGACGTCATCATTACAAAGTTTTTCCCTTTGCCGTTTTAAAATGGCGGAAAGTTTCGAGAATTAGGATAATAATTTACGTGACCGGGCAAAAGATAAGGTACAAAAAAGTCTTGCCGAGGCATTGAACAGGTTCGAGAAGCCAGAAAACGAAAGATAAAGCCGTTTCTTTAAGTAAATGGTACAGAAGTAACTTTCTAGCAGCCTCAGTCGGCAGTCGAGTGAGACTAAATCACGCACAAACTTGGTCTTGGTAAGCCCAGAACCATTGCTTTATCTCGAATTTAACAAACCCAATAAACAAAATGTTTCTGGGATTAATTTATTTCACAAATTCAACTTTTCCCAGTGTCAAAACAACTGTTGACACACTGATTGAGGTCAGGAATGAAACATCAAAACATCACTCCTTAAAATAGGTAAAATAAAATATATAACCTTGCTTTCCGATGCGAATGTTCCTGTCAGTTTCAGGGCACAGCAGCGAGCTAAATATAGCTAACCACAGTTCACGGTCAACAGTATCGCAGCTAAAATGTGTCCCCGACACTATATCAAGCTGATTTAAGAATCACCAACCACAGAAGACAAAAATCTCCACCGTCATTTACGCTCCTTTCATTCAAAACTCCAATCAAATGGCCTCCAGGTTGACCGCAACCACAGAGTTTTCCGAGGGTATTTTTTCAACTCATGTAATTTTCAAGAAACGTCCAAGCTTTTCGGCTCACAGGGCTGCTCCGATGACAAAAACTGGCTTTCCATTGCAAGATTTGTAGATTTCGCACTTCAATTCTGCTTTCGCTGGAAGTTCAACGCCACGCTCGAGTCAGGTTTGACAGTGGCGTTATTTTTCTCGACCAATCACAATTCTTTGCTACGCATAGCAACCAATGAAATTGCTTTATTTTGAAAAAAATCATAGATCACGTCAAATGGCTTTTTTCGTGCAAAGGCGAGGCAAAAGGCCGGCTTTCGCTTTATGTTGAAATATTTTGAAACAAAAAAGGCTTTTCTTTATTATATAAAGCAAGTAGATTCCATGTTGCCGTGCGTCTGATTCAGTGATAGATCACAGAAGACGTCAAAATGTGGTAAGAACATCAGGGACACACTCGGCTACTCCTCGTGTGCCACTTTATTGTTCTTACCACATTTTGACGTCATCTGTGATCTATTACTGAACAGACGCACGGCAACATGGAATCTATTTGTTAATCATGTATGTATGTAATCAGAAAATCCCAGCTTTCTCAAAATCACTGTGATTTCACTACCAAGCCGGTCTAAGAGTTTCTCAGGTATATCCAGCCAAAACCTTCACAGTATTCTATACTTCACTGAAAATCGCATACCATGAAAATCGCTATGTTTACTAACAAATTTTATGGCATGTTAAAACTTGGCCGGAAAATTTGAAAACCTTCTGTGACACATGCAAACGTCCTTGGAATCTCTAGGCATCTCTAAAAAAGACTTCAAGGGATTAAGATGGGCTATATGTCGTTAAAATTCAGCAAGAGTTTCTCACTGTCGAGAATTTCCCAGTTGGAATCATAGCCTTTACCTTCCAGGTTATAGTAGATCATGCTAAGTGTTTTGCCCGAACCAGTATTCGGAATCGCGTACTATTGTAAGGGACACTATCACGATGTATCGCAAGTGCGAACTTGATCTGTCTTCTTTCATCGGAACAATAGAACTGTCACTTTGTCGCGCAATGTCGACAAGTTTTTCATGCGATAAGCGCCATTGTATATCCGATCCGCCGCTCGCGTCAGTCGCGTTCTTGCAAGGAAGTTAAAATAAAACAATGACAATAAAATGTGACCTCAAAAATACGGCGCATCGTAGAGGTTACCGAAACATATTTTAATTTTATTGTATATTATCAGCGGGTACATTTCGATCAATTTGTCTATGGCTGTGTGATTTTGCCGGTCATGCCATGTCTGGTCCGGTCATGTCGTTGCAAGTCGTCAAAGGTTCAACTAGTCAGGGAAAGCGACTCGTTTTTCGTGAACGGTAAATAAAAACTGCACTGACCAATATTGTGGCGGAAAACATCAAAAGCCGAATGAGCAATGCAAGCCGGAACAAGGCCACGGTAAGTCCGTGCCTGACTATACTCTTCAGTAAAATATTCTGATGTACAATATTATGGCGGAAATTTTACAGATTTTATGAACGAGTCGTTAACATATTCACAAACACTCCTGGTGGCTAGATAACAAATAAATCGGAGTAATCCTCCCAGAATAAACCTGAGCGAAAACAAAATCTTGCGCATGCACAAAAACGTGATTGTGTGCCTTCAACAATTAGGAAGCCTCGACTGTGCTCTGTTCTGTTGTAAAGCACGCTGGAAGGGTAGAGGACGAAAGGAGGTTAGAGCACGAAAGTAGTGTAGGCGAAAACACGAGATGTAGGCTCTTTACCATTTACCTACAAAATCCGGAAATTTCGGATGGAATATAAATGGAAATATTAATATTGTCTCCCCCAACGGAAATTTTCTCGGGAAAACGGGATTTCTTGAAAGGAAGACCAAATTTCCGAATGGAAAATGTGCGTTCCATTTGCTAGTTTTACTAGTTCCAGACCTTTTGGTTTGGATCGGTTTTGATCCTATCTTTGAAGAAGACATCTTGGAAATGGAACAAAGCGCATCCCCTTGGAAATTTTCATTTAGGATTTCACGCGCCCCGTTAACCACAACTGTCGAACAAACCGGTTTTCAGAGTAAATAGTAAACAATCATTGTAAAACGATTTTTTTAGGAAGCGGTAGAGCACGAAAGAAGTGTAGGGGGAAACACGAGACGCAGTCGAGTGTTTTTTCCCACTTCTTGAGTGCTGTACTGCTTACTAAGTGCTTTACAACAGAACAGGGCACAGTCGAGACTTCTTTGTTTGTTTTCTTGTAAATATTCAATAATTTTCTCACGTGTTCGGCTTAATTTCAAACTAAATTTCATTTTCAAAAGGAGTAAAACGCGCTAAAATAAGCTATTCACAATCGTTGTTAGAATTGTTCAACTAATTTGATTGGCTAAAAGGACGACAGATGTCAATTACAAACTGGACTTAAGCTAAGCTTTCAGCTTCGAGTGGCTTTCGAGAGAAGAACGCTGCCTTCAAATTTCGCTTTTTACCACAACTGCTACCAATCTCGAAATGTGATTGGCTAATTTGCCATTGTCAATAACAATCCAGACAACGCTGCTCGCGTCAATGTGTCAAGCAATTTCTTTGAAATTGACATTTTGAATACTGCAATGACGCGTACTCGTTGTCGATAAGAGCACAGACCAAGCTAAACTACATTCGATTTAATTGTTAATTTTCAATAGTTTAATCAGGATCTAAAGTCAGTTAAAGGTTTCTAGTCTAGACTAGGAATCCGGCCGCATTATGGCTCACAAAACGTACTCTTTTTCACTGGAAGTTGCGAACGAAGGAGCTCAAAGCTTGCGTGCTGAAAATGTAAATGTAATGTTTTTACCCACGGAGCACCAAGGAGTTCACAAGAACTCGTTCAGAAATGTCTGTGCATTCCAGGATCGAGTTGGAATTTGGAAATGTTGGCTTTTAAGGAGAGGGGAAACCGGAGAACCCGGAGAAAAACCTCTCGGAGCGGAGTAGAGAACCAACAACAAACTCAACCCACATATGACGCCGGGTCCGGCAATCGAACCCGGGACACATTGGTGGAAGGTTAGTGCTCTAACCACTGCGCCATCCCTGCTCCTCATAAGACGAAATGCTAAGTTATATTTACAAGGAACTACAGCAAGAGAAAATGGTAATTACGACTTGCAGCCGCTTGCAGCAGCTTGCATGAAGATTGCCCGAATTAGAGAGACGAAATGAAAAATGCTACGATATTCCCTTTATTGAATATTGCTTATTAAAACATAAAATATTGTCCGACGCAATGATGTACTATTTCACATGAGATAACTGATTAAATATAGTGAATCTTACTTTCGTTAGGTGAGGAATTTATCAACATCACACGAGCGTGGGACAGTGCTGATCCTAACAGTACTGCCGAACGCCTTTCACATACGAACTCAGTTAAATGACCTTCATGAGTTCTCGTAGCTCAGTGGATAAAGCGCCCGCTCAGTGTTCGGGAAGTCATGGGTTCGATACCTGTCGGGGACTCAGATTTGTTCTTTGTCCCATACTCGTGTGATGTTGATCAATTCACCTTTCACATTTACCTATTTAACTTGTAGCTTATTATCAACTGCGTAATAACTTATGTACTTTCCGTATTCGATGAAATAAAATGAACTACTAAAGTGAATGTAATAACTACTCCGTGTAAATTCAATGAGAACTGCACAAGCAATAAATAACAACCCCGCTGTTATCCAAACCACGGTAATAATGATTGTTAATTTCCACTTTTTAAGTACCCGATGTCTATGCGGCCAAAACGTCGCGTGAAACCGTTCCAAAGCTATCGCAGTGATGTTTATTAGAGATGCAAGAGGAAATAAAAATTCAAATGTAAATACTATATAATATTCCCAGTCTTCATACGAGTACCACTTCCATAAATTACAGTAGTAATTTCCAGCGAAATAAAATAGGTTAATCCCAGCAGATATTCCAGCTAGCATATCTACGATTGCCAAATTGATCATCAGGTACGTGCCGCGTTTGCGGAGATTACTGTTTTTCACAAAAACAATTATTGCTGCAAGGTTGATTGTTACTATAGCAACAGACTCTGCTAATCCTACAGTGATCCAGGATATGCACTCAGATAACGAAAACATCAAGTAGGTCTTTTCTTTACGCTTGGCTGTTGGAAGAAATTTCTTGACGGTCTGTTGAGGAAAAGTTATCTCTATAAGTTTTTGACTGTTTTTAATGTGTTGGAATGCCTGACCTTAAGGCAGGGTACACCTGAATAGGAGTGAAATTTGAAGTGATATTTAAAGGGAATTGTTAGGATTAAAATGGTTTGGAAACACTGCCAGATTGGTAGGGGACTGTTTGGTATCCGTCTACTCATTCTTCACTTCAAATTTCAATTTTCTAAATCCCTCAAATCTTCAACATTTCATTTTTTCCGCAATTAAACCTATCCCTTGAAAAGATATCTCTTTTCCAAATGTCCAAAAATCACCCAAAAATTTACACAAAACCGTCAAACAGTGGTTAATAAAATAAGCATAGAGGTTTAGTGTCGCTTGAAACGTGACCGAGATATTGGCAGAAAGGCCGTGTTAAAGTGGTACTATGACGAAAATCGCACCTTTCCTATTTAAGCCATTTTGAAACATAAACAATTAGACTGCATGAGAAGTAAAATGCTGGTTACTTTGTTCAAATATCTCTTTTCGATACAGAGATATTCAAGTTTTTAAAATATGCAAATTAGCCAAATGGTGACATCATATACTCAACCAGATTTTGTTCAAGTATGATAAAAAGAGATATCTCAGCCATTTTGTAACAGAAATGTTTGATTCTTTGCAATAAGGTTCTACTAAATGTGCTCCACAATATGAGCTTAACAGTTTTGTTACCATGGCAACAAACTGGGTTCCAGACTTCCCCCATATCAAAAGCTTTTCTGGCCACCTTTGACATTCCATTTCGATATTTGCTAACAGCACTTCATATTCATGATCCAGCTGAAAATGACCAACATATTGAAATCAAGTGGGTGGGGCCTGGAAAAGAGTGAGTTGCCATGGGAAGGGAATTTTTTGTAGCCATAGGTGTGTTTCCTGTAGATCTGTTAGCCTGCCAAGTTTCAAGGTTTTGCACAGCAAATTGGCCAAGGTAACTCTATTTATATACTCAGTATAATATTGGGTTGAGTGTATGATGTCATTACTTATCTCATTTGCATATTTTACCCATTTTTCAAACTTAAATATCTCCGGAACTAATGCAGATATTTGCAAATGGTAAACGGCATTTTTATTCTTTCATGGAATTCTATGTGCTACACTAAAAAAAACAAGGGGTAAAAATTTGATCATAGTAACAATTTAAGCGACTTCAAAACAGCCTTCACGTGAGTAAAAATAACACAAATTGCGGTTATAAACATAACGAGACAACGCATGTTGTAAAAACTTTCATTTATGAACTTAACGTTTCGTATGCTCCAACATACATCTTCAGAAGTAACGGCTACCAAAATTACAATTAAATTTAAACACGAAGGTTAATACCAAATAAGGAAAGTAATGACAATGAAAAAGTAAATGAAAATAAACAGA